>JALLPD010002813.1:0-13407 GCA_036940065.1 Cyclotella cf. meneghiniana
GTTGCAGGCATACTGTCATGTTGGTAAAATGTTGAGAATATTGGGCCAACACATGATCAAATTCTGTTGACTGGATCATCCCAAATGACGTGACTTGTCATATTGACAAGACATCAGCCAACATGTTGTCTGATTTTTGGACATAACAAAAAGATGGCAAAGCTTCACAGAAATTTTGTTTTTGCATAATTCAATGCAAGAAAGTTACAAAAAGGGTATGATATTCATTAATATACATATGAATGCCCATTTTTCTTCAAATATGACTGGTATCTTCATCCGAGTAATGACCCAACAAGTCATTGATATGGCTGGGCAGTCATGCGGTGACGCATCAGACCCAACCACAAATCCAGTTACCATGTTGGCAACATGATGATGTCAGCTGATTTTCAGCCAACATTGTCAAGGTCGTGGCAACATGTGCTGACATGTTGCCAAAATTTTCAACTAATCTCAGGTGCTAAAGTCATTGTTGCATGTTTAATGTCCCAACTTCACCATTACTATCATTCTACACCTCCCTGGGTTATCCAGGTCATCAATGGAAAGCACTCCTAGTATGATTTATAGGTCTTTGTTATCTTTCTCAGCCCAACATCCCCAACAAAACCCTTGTGAAATATCATGTCATTATTCTTACACTACAAATGAGATGTTAGCTAGACTGTGTGTGAAAAAATTCTCTTACTAACAAAGGCATGTAGGATTTATACCATGACTTATTTAGTTTGAAATTGCATTTGTTATTAAAAATGTTACTTACTTTTTTCTTCTACCACTCCGGATTGTTTTTTTGTGCTTACAAACATTTTCACTAACAACATCCATTTTTTCTAACAGAATATCTAATAGAATTAATGGATTTGGAGTCAATTTCTTTTACTCCCAAAATTACTAATAAATACATTAATATCCTGGCCAGGCATGATGGTAGGAGTAGCATGTAAAAATCTGTTTTCCTCTGTCTAAACAAAATCAATTTTGAGTTTGTTGATGAATTTCAGAAAATAATTTCTTTGTTGCAACATTAATAATTTTTTCCTTATTACATTTTTTGGGGCTTAATTTATTCGTGGACCAAAACACCCTGATATCAAAATGAAACATCCTCATCTTTCATCACAAAATGTCCTCCTTCACTTATCCCATACAGTAAACATCCTCTCACAGAAAGCACGATCCATAGCACATTCTGACCTCTGTGGACCTCCCAAATAATCTCTGGTACACCACCAGACATCAACACATCAATTTAGATTGTGTAGCTCATGATGACAAGGCTGTATCAACTCATCTTCACTTAGAACTCCACTTCTTGATCTCTTTTGGGCTTTTGAATTTTCATTGTGGCATTTGTGACAAACTGAATGTTGTCATTCTCCTCTGTTTGCTCTCTGACACATGAATACAAAATGGTTGTTCTTTTCAATTGACTTGCATGATCCGATCTGAATGTGATATTCCTCCAATCATTCCCAGCACATTCCTCCTCTGTTGCCTATACATGCAAAACAGGCATAGAAAAATGATTTCTCATGTAGAAAAATTTAATTTGTGTCCCTACTCTAGCACTTACCTTTATCGCAAAAGATGTACGTCATTTGTTTGTGGCTCGCTGATCTGAATAAAATTAACTAGTCTTCCCAAAATCCAGTCTTACCTCTTTCTTCATTCAGTCCACATCAGTTTTCACATTTGATGTCTAAAATATTAAAAAAGAATCAAGTGTGATGCTATATGATGCAAGAATTCATCATTCAATGAATGCCTATATTCATTGCTCACCTTTACAGTTGCTAATTTCTTTTTTCTCCCCTCACATGCTTGTAATATGTAGAAAATTTGAGCAAATAAAGAAATCATAAAGACTTCACACTTTGACTGATGTCATGTCACGCTTTGACTGATGTAATGTCAGTTTCCTCATACTTACATCAATTAGTAATTCCTTCTTTATCTCACAAGATGTCTGTAAAAAATATTCAAGCAAAGTTTCAAAATGATGCTAGACTTCATTCTTTTTTGTCTGATATAATTGTCTTCATTTGTTCCTCACACTTACAGCAATTTCTGTCTCTTCTTTCTCTCTTCAGACATCTGTAAAATATGGGAAATGGATTCAGGCAAGAAGTGAACTTATTAACAACTTCATCTTTGACAATATAATTCACTGCTCACACTTATGTCAACTTAAAACCCCTTCTTTTTTGCTCTCTCAAGAGAAATCTGCTGTGATGAAAAATATCTAAATGCAGAAATGTCCTGTACTTTAATAATGGTGGTTGCTATTACACACTTACTTCATTTTGTAACCCCTTCTTCTTTATTTTTGCTTCATATGAGCATAATGTCCCAATAAGAATGAACAGTCCATAATGTCACAATAAAAATGAACATTACATATATACATCAATTCACCTGGGATGAGATTGCCACATTTTCCTCTCTTTTCATAGCCAAGTCCTCTTCATAATTAATGAGGATAGCTAGCACAATGATGTAAACAAGCATTGTGATTGTATGAATAAGAACAACTTGACACTCACATGCTTCCTTTCCAGAAAGATTTTCAAATGATTCCCAAGTAGCCTCACTCAGAGCGTACCCAACCCATTTCACAAGAAACTCGTCCCTCTCCTTTTTGTTTACATGCATTTTGATAACCTTCTTCACAAAAAACTCCCCAACATCTTCTTTGATGTCAGCAGTTTGCTCAGATACCATCCCGGTCAAGAATGCTTTTCTTTCCTCATGTGTGATTCCCATCATCATATATTTGGATTGGATAATAGCTGAGTTCTCTTCTATTTACACGACATGTATTTGTTGTCTACAAATTGCTCACCAGAATGAGGTGGAAGAGAGACCACCACATCCATTTTCTTGTCTAATGTGAAGGAAATACATGAAAGAAATGACACTATATGAGTGTTGTATTGCCACATAAATATTATGGTGCCACTTTTCATGACATACATACATGGCAGTGACAAATTCTTTCCACGTTTCTTTGTCAAAGATACTGAAGTAACTGCACTGGATGTCAAAGCGTTCTGTCTGTTCAAGCATTCCTCATTAAGCCATCCCTTGTCCTGACAGTAAATTTCATCTATCACACAAAATCATACAGCAACATATTTTGAAATACTGATCATTCAAATTTGAACCAATATACTAGATACACTTACAGTTGCCTTTCATTATTTCCCCTTTATTACTCTGATTTGATAGGTTTAATCTATCCTCTGAATCTTGATTAGTGGTTATGATGCCACTAGTAACAACTGATAACTGATTTGCAGTGATGCCAGGACTCACAAGAGACTCTTCTTGACAAAAGCCAATGTTGGAGTACTCAAAATCATAATCACCTTCATTGTTAACATTGAAAGTAAGATCATGTTGAGAGTGCATTCTATACTGGAAACATTTGATAAAATGATGTGTTAACTCACTTGTATAATGCTCCAGCACAGGCTCACAAGCTCTCTCCTTACTCTCAACAACACCATCATCCTTCAAATTGAAAAAGGATCAAATAATTCATTGGCCACTGAAGAATCTTATTTGTTCACTCATGATTCAGGTTGCACGCTAATTTTCTGTGCTCCATCATCATCTTTACTTTCTCTTTTAGATTCACAATATTCTAAACCATGATGTTCATAATCATTTCTTGTCATGTTCTGATCACATGAAAGGGATGAAAAAAACCAACACTAAGAAAAAATAACAACATCAAAGTTCTGTTCTCACATCAGTTCCAACATGGTATCTTCTATAATATTCCTTCATCTGATCAACAAATTGGTCCTTGGGTAAGAATTGAATGGCCTTTGAGAGCTTGTCTTTTGTTGGTAGGTATCTTGGGATACCACCTGCTCTCCTCACAATATACCCCTGATAAGGAAATCCCAGAACTGCAATTATCTTTTTCTCAACAACCACTGGACCATTGAACAGATTGGTAAAATTCATATCCAAGTGATTAGCATCACCTTTTTTTTGGATAAATCCACTCATACCATACTCCCCCAATATTCTGCAGCATAACCCTTCTCATCCTTTGATTCAATGTATTGTTGAATAGATAGTCTGCAATCCTATATAGAAAATGTTTTTTGTTATTGGGATTTCAGTAGCTCTTTTGGCTCAATCAAACCATGCCCTCTCCTTCTTATGAGGATGCTTTAAAATATCCAAAATTCGAATAAGATAATCATCATCAAGAATATGACTGGATGATAGCACAGCAGTATGGATACGCTTCCTTCTACAATGAGATTGTAAAAGTTTGCTCTCATCTGAATTCAAATGAAGATGACGGTAGCAGTGAGGATATGTCACTACACCCATAAAAAGAAAAATATTACAACCTACCATCAGGTGAGATAAAATCCATTTGGTCAAATTATCATTAACTTCTTCATAGGACATGTTGATCCCTTTCAAGAATGATTCCATCTGAGAGTCATTTGGATTTTTCTCTGGAAGGATTCGGTCAAAGTGAACTGCATAGGTCCAATTTTTTGCCATGTTTTTCATCAATTTGTTTTTTTCTTTGTTGGAAGAAAAGCATTTTGAAGTTACAACAATTCTGGCGATTTTCCATTCATTATCCCCATCATATAATGAGAAGTGAGATTTGAGTTTGGTGTTGATATGGGATTGTGATCCTTTGAGGAAGGCAACAGTGATGAATGGGATTGACTGGCAAAATGCACTGGTGATGATTCTCTTGTAGGTTGTTGACTTGATGTCAAGGATGATGCTGTTGAGTATGTTGATGGGTTTAAATCACCTGATGGATGGAAGGGGGTATGGAAGGGTGGCATTGTTGCTGGGGCAGCACATGAATAATCTTCTGTAGACAACTTTACTGCTGATGGAAAATTCGAGTTTGATGAGTATGCTCTAGAACCTTTTGATGCTGATCGATCAATAGCATGGCAAGATTGAATTGCATGTCAAGGATTCCTGTATATTTGAGGAGGGAGACAAAGAGGGGGGAGAGTTTGGGTGGAAGAGGAATTGGCATTTGATGTCAATGTCGATGGATTTGTGTTTTTTATTTCAACTAATGACATGTCAAGGGGTGGGACAATCGGAAGGGAATAGCTTGGATGAAGAGGATGTGGGGTCCCCTGTGTGGAATTTGGATGGAATTGGTTCTTGGATGAGTGATAATTCTCAAGGGAGATGATGATGTGTTAATAGATTCAAAAAATGATGATGAATAGATAGGTGGGATGAATGTGGGGGGGGGGGGATAATAGGAATTTGAAGGGGGAAGTGGGGGTTCAGAAGGAAGATCTGGACAGTTTTGTTTGGGTGGATGTTCTGAAGGAGAGGGGTTTGCTGGGGAGTGTCCTCCATCCCAGCACGCCCTCCCATTGAAATCCGTTGCATTACTCATGTTGGTACACACTGTAGCAATGCAGTCTCCTATACTGAGATTGACAGAATTAGCTCTGTCATGGCAATGAATATGGGGGGAGGGTGGGCGTATGTCACTGCTTGCAATGAACAATGATGTGGATAAGTTTAGAGTTGAATCAGTGTTGGAATTGATATTAAGTCATTTAAATGATAGCTACATATATGAATAGATTATGTGTACCATAGTACCACACTATTATGACTGTTTTTGTTCTCATAAAATCTTGCAATTATACATATTACCTCCTCCCACACAACAAAGCAGGAAACAAAGCACCGTGGTTGTGTCAGCATCTTTTCACATCAATGCAAGGGAGGAATCAAGTGACAGGGATAGGGCTTTAGCATTTTGATTGGTTGCTCTAAGTTAAACTGGGATTGTGGTTGTGTCAACTGTGGTGCCTCATCCATCATGGTGTTGAATCTCTTGACAAAACAAGATTCTGTTTTTACTGGGCCATCCATGATTTCAAAAGTTGTTATTACTCCTCTTGCCTCCCATTCACTTCCAACCATCACCTAATTTTCATCACTTCTTTTCACATATACACCTGGAAAGAAACAAGAGAGTGGTGTCACATCTAGCAATTTGATTGGTTGCTCTGAGTTAAACTGGGATTGTGGTCATGTCAATTGTGGGGCCTCATCCGTTGTGAGTGCAAAAAGAGATTCTGTTTCTCACTGGGCCATCCATCATATCAACATTGTTATTACTCCTCTTGCATTCCATCCACCTCCACCCGTCACTCAATTTCATCACTTCTTTTCACTTGAACGCTGGGAAAGAAATGAGTGAGGGGGTGGGGCATCTATCAATTTGATTGGTTGCTATGAGTTAAACCGGGATCGTAGTCATTCCAACAAGATAATTGTCATCAAAAATATGACAGGATGATAGCACAGCGTTGTGGATATTGTCAATACTGCTTTCTTCTATAATGAGATTGTAAAAGTTTGCTCTCATCTGAATTTGAATGAAGAAGATGGTAACAATGAGGATATTTCAATACACCCATAAAAAGAAAAATAATACAACCTACCATCAGGTGAGACAAATGGCATTTGGTCAAATTATGATTGACTTCTTCATAAAATATTTTGATCCTTTTCAAGAATGAGTCCATCTGAGAGTCATTTGGATTATTCTCTGGAAGTCTTCTGTCAAAGTGAACTGCATAGGTCCAAATTCTCATGCTTTTCATCAACTTTTTTCCTTTGCCGGAAGAAAATATATGGAAGATGTAACAATTCTGGTGATTTTCCATTCATTATCCCCATCATATCATAAGAAGTAAGATTCGAGTTGGGTGTTGTATGGGATTCTGGTCCTTTGAAGTACACAACAGTGATAAATGGGAATAACTGGCCAAATGAACTGCAGGTGATTCTCCCATAGTTTTCAACCTGCATCAAGGATGATGCTGTTGAGTATGTTGCTGGGTTTAAATCACCTGGTGTATGGAAGGGAGTATGGAAGGATGGCATTGTTGCTGGGCCAACACATGAATATTCTTCTGTAGATGACTTCACTGCTGATGAAAAGTTTGAGTTCAATGAGAATCATCGAGATCCTTTTGACGTTGATTGATCAATAGCATGGTAAGATTGAATATCATGTGGATGATTCCAGTTCACATGAGGAGGGGGCAAAGAGAGGGGAGAGTATGTGTGGAAGAGGGATTGGTATTTGATGTCCATGTTGATGGATTAGTGTTTTTCATTTCAATTGATGATATGTTCAGGGGTGTGATGATGGCACCCATCTGGCAGTCCATCAGTTGGCGGGAGCAACACCAGTGTCCCCAAAGCCCAATTTGTGTTCACAGGAGGGTCTGCCAGACAAGATGAAAGAATGGATCCACATGGCAAGCTAGGAGGGACCAATGCTGCCCCACATGACAGCAATAACCCCGAGGAGGATGCTTTCACCCAGGACTCAGACAACCTATCCCCAGCCCCAACCCAGGCTGACCCAGCACCAAACCCTGGTGAAACGGAAGCCGACTTCAAGCTGCGAGAGGTTTACGGCAACACCATCCATCAAAATGATGAACGACATCTTGATAGGGACATTGCCAATGACTTACTATCTACAATAATCTTGCTTATTTTATTTTTCTCCCAGGGTGTGGACAAGCCAAAACATGAAAGTGACTATTCTTAATTGCATTTTTGTTTACAGTTACGCTTAACTATCAAAATAAGTTTAGACAAGAGGACTGTCATCTTTATTGTTGTAAAATAAAAAAAACGCAGGAGTGCTGCTGCTGATAGATAATAGTAACTATCATGCATTTGTTGATAGTTAAACAACATTGAGCCATCTTTATTTTATAGGGTCAACATACCATTCTTCAATATAATCAACTCATAAACTACTTACATACCCTTGACTTATGCAGTAGCCACCCAAAAGCCAACAATACTGCAACTTCTAAATGAAACACCTATTACCAATTATATCTGACACAATATCATGCACAAACTTTGCTTAAAGAACTTTCATTTCATTCCAAATAATTTATAAAAATACTACTGACTGAAACAAGCTGCAAAAAATCTTGCAGCAGCTGCTGGGATGAGTTGACACCACTGCTGAAATTACAGCCCATCCTGCGGATAAGCAAAATGCTGCAGGGCTAAAAACAAGATTTTTGAAATACGTTAGTAATTTTCAAGGTTTATATCAAGTTTATAACAACATGAAGTTAAAAGTCTACTTGTCTGCTTCCAATTTTTTTGCATCCTGCACACACCTTTCATGAACAAAGAGGCAAGAGGGTGAAACTGATGCAATAAAAGATCAGGGTAACTGCCATGGGCCACAAAAATGTATCGATGCAGGGTTCTCTTGAGAAAATAAAATAGAAGTTTTTTGATTGCTGACAATATAAACTAGCTCAAGCTAAGCGTTTTGGTCTGTTGGCAACATCAGGATGGTCTTTTATCCATTTTCATGACACAGTCAGAAAGAATTCATTCCCGCCACTGCAAATGATGTTGTCAGGGATGACAAATGGGAATTCACTCTAATGAGCATCCATTCTCCATCTCATGAGATTGTCATTCATCAGTTTGATTGCTTTGGCTTTGCTGCAACCATGCAAGTCCAACACATCTATAGCAGAACAATTCATCTTAACTTTGTACTTGTACAATAATGAAGGTTCACTTTCAAATATTTCATACACAAGCTTGCCAGCTTCCCCAGAATTTCCATCATCAATATTGAAGTGAGTAGAGGAGCTTTGTGACAGTAGTCTGGCTGTCTCAAAATCTTTCTTGAGGCCAATGGCCTCCCGTACACACAATTGTTCAGTATCCTTTGTACTCACATGTAGATTTAGCCTACCAAGGCAGTACTTGGTACATCTTAGCATTGTTTTCTTCCTTTCATATCATCGATGTCATAGAATTTTTCTCAGAATTCTTGACATTCTGCCTTCCACACTTTGACTGCTTCATTATTTTGGTTTTTTTTGTTATGACTGTTTCTGAAACCAAAGCACGTTGTAATTTGTGGCTGGTTAAGATTTGGCTGATGCCAGCAGATTGACTACGCAATTTACTAGGAAAACTACATCGTGCACAGATGTTTCCGCTCTATGCTGTTCATGTTGGTTAGAAAAACTCTGCTCTCAAGCTTGAAGTAAATTATGTACCACTAGATTTGTTTGACACTGTTTTGTATTATGTTGGGGTGACTAGTCTATTCAAAAAGTAAGTGATGGACGTACATACTCTTTCTGTGCACTACTGTCACCATTGGTATTTGACCTGATACTAACATTGTTTTGTCAACTACAAGTGCCACCATGACAAGGTCCTTGAGACCACCAGCAACAGATTATGAAGCGTTGATTACTTGAGCTGAACATGCTGTAGGGATTGTGGTATGTGTCGGTGCAGAATCTATGTCTAATATTGTTCCAACAGCAGGGGTATTCTTCATATCTCACTAGGAGGTCTTTCTTTGTCTAAGTCATCACTGTCACTTTCCCTGCGTTCATTACTATTGCCGTCTGATGAGGACAACGACTATTCGGAGTTGCTGTTCAGTAGAGAAGGCACTATGGCACGTCTCCTGCAATGTTGTGAAAAATGTCTAGCAACAAAAATTGAGGGGACAGGGGTGATATGTTTGGCTAAACCAGGCTAAGTTCACGTTTCCTGCTTTGTTGTGTGGACAAGGAGGTGGAACATATAAGCCATTTATATGCATGATTGCAAGATTTGTTGTGAACAAAAAAAGTGAAAATATTGTGGTAATATAATACCTATTAGTTTCTATAGTTATCATGGATATGATTTAATATCGATTCCAACAATGATTCAACTCCAATACTCATCAACATCCTTGTCCATTGTAAGCAGCAGCATTTGTCCATCCACCCTCCCATGCTTGCCATGACAGAGCCTATTCTGTCACTCTCAGGAGGAAACTTCATTACTACAGTGTATACCAACATGAGTAATTCAACCGGTAACAATGGGGGTAAGCCTATGCTTGGTCAGAGAATACTCCCCAGCAGACCCCTTTCCTTCAGAGCGGCCTCCCGAACAAGAAGTGTCCAGATCTTCCTTCTGCATTCCCACTTCCCCCCTCAAAATTCCTATTATCAACCACCACCAATTATCACCCTTTTGCATCTATCATCGTTTTTGGAATCTATTAACACACCATTAATCTCCCTCGAGAATTATTGCGCATGCAAGAACAATTTTAATCCAAATCCCACACAGGTGACCCCACATCCTCTTCATTCAAATTGTCCCACACCCATCATCCCACTCCTTGATATGTCATTGATTGAAATTAAAAACACTTTGACATAGAATACCAATCCCACTTCTGCCCACACTCTCCCCTCTCTTTGCCCCTCCTCATGTGAACTGGAAACATCCACATGGAATTCAATCTTGCCATGCTATTGATCAATCAGCATCAAAAGGTTCAAGAGCATCCCATTGAACTCGAATTTTTCATCAGTAGTGAAGTCATACAGAAGAGAAAAAATGCCATCCTTCCATATCATAATTTAAACCCAGCAACATACTCAACAGCATCATCGTTGACATCAAGTTGACAAACTACGGGAGAATCATGTGCAGTGCATTTTGCCAGTTATTCCCGTTCATCACTGATGCATACCTCAAAGGATCAGAATGCCATTATAATTCCCAACTCGAATCTTACTTATTATGATATGACGGGGATAATGACTGGAAAATCACCAGAATTGTTATATCTTCCAAATGATTTTCTTCCAGCAAAGGAAAAAAATGATGATTACGATGGCAAAAAAATTCCACCTATGCAGTTCACTTTGACAGAAGCCTTCCAGAGAATAATCCAAACAACTGTCAGATGGAATCGTTGGATGGAATTGTTCATGAAAAGGATCACCATATTATATGAAGAAGTCAATGAAAATTTGACCAAATGTCTTTTGTCTCACCTGATGGAAGGTTCTAATAATTTTCTTTTTGTGGGTATATTGAAATTTCCTCATTGCTACTGTCTTCTTTATTCGAATTCAGATGAGAGCAAACTTTTACAATCTCAATGTAGAACAAAGCAGTATTGACAGTATCCTCAAAGCTGTGCTATTACCCAGTCATATTCTTGATGACAAATATCTTGTTCGAATTTTGGATATTTTGAAGCATCCTCATAAAAACGAGACGGCATGGTTTAATCAAGCCCAATGAGCTGTTGAAACAAAATTCAAGGTCAAGTTTCCCCATAACAAAAAACATTTTCTGTTTAGGATTACAGACTATCTTTTCAACAATACATTCAATCAAAGGTATTAGAAGGGGTATGCTACAGCATTTGGGGGAGTATGGTACAAGCGGATTTATCACAAAACAGGAGATGATAATCAAATGGAAATGAGTTTTGGCACTCTGTTCAATGGTCCAGTGGTTGTTGAGAAAAAGATTATTGCAGTTCTGGGATTTTTTATCAAGGATATAGACTGCTAACATTTTATTCATATGGATGTTCATAACAAAATTTCCTTATAACAAATTCAGTTCAATTTTATTATGCCTCATGTTCATAAAGACATATTCAATTCCTATGTTGCTTTATCAGCTAGTTTTTTATCATACTACGAGAATTTTCTTATGAACATCCTTAAGCTGTTATCCACACTTTTCATCATAACCTTATGAACAACATTTTTAGAACAATAGCTTATGAACAGCTTATGAACACATCTTCCAACCACGATCCATTTAAAACTTGAGAAACACCGGTAGTCTATATTTGTGGACTCCTCTGCTCCAGAAACACATATAAATGCACCAAAATTGATAAGAAACCAAAGTACTCATAACCTATTAAGGTGATTTTCAGTCTGCAACGAATCATCAATCAAAGTAATACTGAAGAATAAAAAACTCATTGGGTGCCTGCTATAATTCCATTTTTTACCCAAATGCCCAAAAACCAAATCTTTGGTTCGCCCAAACACCTGTTTCTTGGACCAGGTCATTTGTCGATTCCTCTGTTGTTGCTGTTTTTGTGCACCAGATCAATTGTCAACTTGTTTGTTGTTGTTTGGGTGAAACATCAAACTACAGCAGGCACCCACCAACAAGGGAAATTGGATAAAAGTAATCTCAACAGGTTGTCAAACATAATTGAATATATCAGATTATCTGATTGGATGCAAAGTTGGGGGGGGCATTGATCGCTCCTCAACAAAAAAAGGTAAAGGTTGTTAATGGGAAGTGAAAAAAATACAAACATGGTGCAGTTGATCTGATCATTTACATGAGGGCAAAGAGAGGGTGGAGGATAGACAAAAGTCAAAAATTTCCAAGGACAAGAGAATGGTGATCTGTATGACTTGTTATATTATCTCAACCAATTATATTCAACAGGAGACTAACTCGATGCTTCAATTATGTGATGACCCTTTGGTCAGCTGTTGATTATTATCAACAGTTTTTTGGAAGACAAAAGGCATGAAATACATCCAGTATAGTCACTGATTGAAATCAAAGGTTTGATCAAACACAGTAGAGGTGATAATCATCACATGACAAAGTGCATGACAGCATGCAGCAAGGAAAAGAAAATAGATGGCAAGTGGGGAGTTGACAGAGGATAGGGCAAGGGGGAGATGAAAAAGGTGATGAAGCAATGCCTGAGACAACCAATGTGGATTGGAGACTGCTGGAGGTTTTTCCAAGGGACTCATGAACCAAAGATAAATTTCAATACACACCCAGACTTGACTTTTCTTGAGAGAGATACTGAAGTCATACAATGACACAGGGTATTACTCCCACAATAAGCATAAAATTAAATCAGAGTACAACAAGAGCACAAAGCCTTAACAAAATCAAGACAAACACTTCACAGTGCTTTGCCCTGCTGCTTAGCAATTACCACCACAATCTGGGCCTGAGCACACCCACCAACCTCTCACATCAAAGCCTGGGTACAACAACATCTGCACATCCCTATGAAGAGAAACAGCCTCCAGAGATAATCTGTTGCCACACAACAACATTGGGGTTTGTCAGCAGTTGAATGGTCAAACAGCTTTGTGCAATAGCACAGGGAACAGGTTGGCTGCCTCCGGGGAGTAAGCAACCAACTCATGAAAGACAACATCCATGTGACTCCCCCCTCTGCCTTGTTGCACCCTTCCATCTTGGACAACATGCCTCTCCTCAGGAACATAGCATCTGCCTGAACCCCGTCTGATGCAAATGGGTCAGCAATTGTGCCAGAATGGTGGTAATAGTAATCCAATCAAAGAAAACCAAATTAAGATTATGCCTGGATCAAAGCCATGACAAAAATGCAGTGAAACGGGGGAAACAAAGCATGAGCATTCAAAATGAACTATAATGATCACCAAAAACACTACAACAAACCATTCAAACACAGCACTCACCCAATCTCATGCAACATCACAGCCATATTCTTTAAAAGATGCTCAT
>JALLPD010002884.1:0-17616 GCA_036940065.1 Cyclotella cf. meneghiniana
ATACTATGGCCCGATGTTACCAAACGTATCAACATACACAGGGTTCTACCCTACCATCAAAGACATCAAACTCAGGAATCCTGTGTTTGACTTTTTTCATTCCACTTACCTCAGTGAATACAACCTAACAGATAAGTTGTACCCAAGGTCTTTTTGAGTTTTTTACCTCACATCTCCTTTCTCCATCTTATCATTTTGAGAAAAGGACAGGTGGAGCTTTTGAGACCATTCTCTTGTTTGTTTGATTCATGGCAGAGCAAGCCTCTCCATGGAGGGGAAGAGTCCTACCCATGCATAGAGGCTCTTTTTGTATACAAGGGGGAAGCATGTGTCAAAAGGTCTGATAACCTATTTCTATACAATTGGCTAGCAACCAATGTTTCTAGCCACATATGGTCCAGTAGTTGAGTACTAAGATAGTATTGAGTCCTACATAAGACCTGTTACTAAAAGTGACCAGCTCAGCCTAAAGGTGTGGCTGCAAAACAAAATGAGGTTGAGGGAACTGGTCTATGTAGAGGGACCAAAAATCCTTACCTTATAAATACATTTGCTGCTTGTTCTACACACCAATGTATGCATATATATATTATTATGTTCTGATAAAATGTTGTCCGAGACTTGCCGATGATGCCATGATTTGGTGTCATCATGCAGATCTTACTTTTTCACATTTTACTTATTTATTTATTATAGTGGCTTCTTGCTTGGGAATAGGCGAATTTCTTGGTCATAGTCATCTTTTTTGGAAATCGCACCATAAATAAGACTAAACAAAAAATTTACTATAACCGAGAAATAACATTATAACTGAGAAATAATTCTTAAAGTGAGATCTACGTGAATCTGTTCAATTCCTATGTAGATGTGTGTCTTATTTCCAAAAAAATAAGACTATAATCGAGAAATAAGACTATCGCCAAGAAATAGGACTATACCTGAAGTTTGGTAATAGTCTGATTTCTTGGTGATAGTCTAATTTCTTGGTTACAGTCTTATTTGTTAATAATTGCATTATTTTTAGCAATTTTTATAATAACACAAACATCAGAAATTTATTATTTAACATGATCATCTGTGAATCTTTGAACGACTTTGATCTACTTCAATGAGTTATAGTAGTAAATTTTTGATGTCAAACAACATATTACCAACCAACTGACACAAAGTGACACAAGCAACTATTAGACCATTTCCCTCAACCTCATTTGGATAGGGCATGTTATACTGAGGACATGCCTGACCTGAAGCAAAACCAAAACCTGAGCCAAAGGGATCAGGAGGAACAGGATTTCATGCAGGTGGAGCCAATGGAAAATGTAGTCTTGCTGGGGGAAATGATTAATGAAGATGTTTCGTTTGCTGAGCCTTGACTTGGTTTTGTTTCAGTACGTCCCACTAGTATGGAGTCATCCCAAAGCAAGTATTCCAGGGATGGACAGGTCAAGAAGAACTGATAATCTTTTGCTAAAAAAGGAAAGCAACATTTGCATTGATTTTAATGGAGGAAATAAATGCTGCTGCTGTGATTTGAGTGGATGCAAATGAGCTGCATTGATACGATAATAAAAATCATCACAAGTAAGTCAAAAAACATTATTTGTGAACTTTTCCAAAAGCATCATTTTTGACCCATTTCAAACACATCAAACACACAAATGAGCACAGATTTGAACATGTTGGGTGTCTGCCAATGTCAAACAAACTTTGAACGATGTCCAAAAGACAAATGTAACCCAAGTAATGGCCATTTTTAAGATTTCTCATACAGACAAGGCAGAATACACACAAGTAAGTCAAAAGGCATCATTTTTCACACATTCCAAATGCATCAAACACACCAATTAGCATAGATTCAAACATGTTGGGTGACTTACACTGCCAAACAAGCTAGGATGGGTCCAAAAGACAAATACAACCCAAGTTACAGCTATTTCAGGATTGTTGATATGGACAAGGCAAAATCCACACAAGTAAGTCAAAAAGAATCATTTTTGACCCATTCCAAACACATCAAACACACAAATGAGCACAGATTCAAACGCGCTGGGGGTTTGTTGATGGTAAACAAGCTTTGAATGGGGCCCAAGAGACAAATACAACCCAAATTTCAGCTATTTCAGGGTTTCTGATGTGGACAAGGCAAATCCACACAAGTAAGTCAAAAAGCATCATTTTCGACCCATTCCAAATGCATCAAACCCACAAATGGGCATAGATTTGAACATGTTGGGTGTCTGATGATGTCAAAAAGGCTTGGAATGGGGTCCAAGGGACAAATACAACCCGAGTTACGGCCATATCAAGATTTCTGATGTGTACAAGGCAAAATCCACAAAAGTAATTCGAAAATCATCATTTTTGACCCATTCCAAACGCATCAAACACACAAATGAGCATAGATTTGAACACTTTGGGTGGCTGTTGACAACAAACAAGCTTTGAATGAGGTCCAAGGGACAAATACAACCCAAGTTTCAGGCATTTCAGGATTTCTGGAGTGGAAAAAGCGAAATCCACACAAGTAAGTCAAAAAGCATCATTTTTGACCCATTCCAAATGCATCAAACACACAAATGGGCTTAGATTCAAACATGTTGGGTATATTCTGATGCCAAATGTTAGGGTATCTATTGCCTATGACCTTTATTTAGGGGCTGTCTGGGTTTTTACAGAGAGCTTTCCGCTCTTCCCAGAGCAAAATCTATGGAAATCTACAAAACTCCACAAGACTAAAATTGGAGACTCTCAGACCAAGAGTCAGACAGGCACAAAAAGACCTCCAAAGAGTTGCACTACGTGTCAACTACATTTTTCTTACTATTATCGGTCAAAAACGACCCCAAAACACTGATTTAAGTCACTTTTCGACATAGGATATCTCCATCAATTTTCTCTCTCACTGGAAGTTGCATTGGAACCAGCAAAACAAGGGCTATAAAGTAGTTGTCTCGTGCTACAACAGTTTGTTAAGTAATTCCTTGCAAAACCTCATACTGTCAAACTTCAACTTAGGGGAGTGCAAAAAAACTGAATTCAGTCACAAGTTTCTGCAATGAAAACTCTATATGGGATAAGCCCCATTGGTAAATACCATGATGCAAGGAATTAGCTGAACACATCATGAGAAAGGGACAGAATGCTCAGACTCAGTATGTGGTTACGGTGTATGCAGCAGTCAGTCAAATTTTCCCGACAATTTTTGTCGCCATGGTCGATATCATTTTCCTATTTCAGCCCACTTACTAGATATTTGTTAGAGGGTCAAAAAATATTGTTTGAACATCAAAGGTACATTCCTTACTAAGTATATTTGGGTATAAGACTTGAGTCGTGTATCTAGAATTTTTTCCCAGTATGACTTCCCAAGACTGCTTCTGGTTTCTCACAATGGCTGTGCCAATTTGTGTAACTTGTGGCAAAGAATCAGCATGATATGATAATTCAAATGGTACTTTGCTTGGATATGAGTTACTCACATAAGAAAACCTACATTAGGTAAAAGTTGACACTGAATTCAGTTGAATTGACTGAATTCAGACGACCTCATCACCAACCACTTAACAAAATAAATATTATTTTGAGCTCATAAAAATTGTCCCAACAATCACAACACAACCCCAACACAAACCATCTATATTTTTATTCTATCAGTAGAATTTTAATTTTTCTAAGGTTTGTTGCTTGAGTGCTCAGGGCACTTTGAATTCAAACCTCCCTGTTACTCATACACACAATTCATCACACCAGAATGGAGTGTTTTTAAGTGAGCAGCATTGTTATCCACTCAGTGGATCTATGCAACGTTAGCTAGTTCAGTTCAATAATTAGATGTTTGGCTAAGAGACACAATGCTTCCACTTCTTGATAAAAGTAAGTGTGAGCAATTGCTGATCTTGCAACAACATTGAGGTAATTTTTTATCTGATTTCAGGAAGAAGAAGGACTATCATTGGTCATTGAAATGAGTTCATTCAATTCTCTAACAAGAAATACACTACACTGCTAACATTTTCTTTATAAGATTAATAACCAGGATGTCATGAACATTCTCTTAAAGAATACCTTTGATTCTCAAGAGTTTTTGTGTTGGTAGGAGTCTCCTCATGAAACCCTTATGAACAGAGTTCACATCTTCTCCGAATCGATCCTTGATGAACATTCTTATGAACATTTCTCTATTATCTACCAATGAAGAAGGCCTTCCCACATCAGAAGGTTATATTACATTTGTCCTAGTAATTTCTTTCAGGTTGTCTTTCTTAGACCTGAAAACTTGTTGGCCTGTGTCTGAATGTCTTTCTTTGTCTCTTGCTCCATCCCACCACACCTACTTCATTTCTGCTACCATCAACACCTCAGCTACCCAGGTCCCATTTGCCCTGGTGTCATCTATCTCCCACAGTCACCCCCCCCCCTCTTTCTCTCCCTGTAACAATATTACAACCCTGAATGGAGACCATTTTAGTGAATCAATATGTTTCTCTCCAAGTGGCCAGCACCGTAGTCTTCTTCCTCCTCCTCATCTCCATGGATTTGCTACATGCAAATTGCATGCACCGTTCTATCAACAAAGAAATGTGTGCCAATACCAGGTTACTGGTTGCCATGCATCGACCCTACCATCAAAGAACAGTGCATCCACAAATAAAGCAATGAAGCTATGGACCTCTTCCAACCAACAAATGGAAGCCTCCTTCTCAATGCATGCCACAATAGATGCGGGTGATGGATAACCAGCTTGACAGCACTGTTCTCTCCCACATCAGAGTTTTGTGCACCAAATGGACTCATGGATGGCAAGATCCTGGTGGCATAAGCAAGACAGAAGGCTCTGGAGGACTGTTTGAATTGTTCAACTACTCTGTCCCCATTTGCTTTGGCACTGGATCCATGACTGCTAATGGATCCACCGCGCTGACAATGAGGCCGGCAATGCACCATGCTGATGTCAGGATTCTGGGAGGTGTGTGGGGCAAAAAGATTGATTATTATTCACAAAAGCAGGGGAGAACACAGACAGGTAGCCAACATTTAAGTGTGTCCTAGTTTAAATGCTGCCACCATTCCAGCCGATTTTGTAAGGCCCCCACTGCCATGGCCTTTGCCTCTGTCATTTTGATCACCAGACCTCCCATTTTCAAGTTCAACACTTTCAGTGCCTTGCCTGCCAGCATGCCCACCTTGGCAACAGCTTTGAGTTTTGCAAATGTTGGGGCAATCAGTGGCAACATCAGTGAGAATATACACACCATCACATCACTCCTATAAATACATCAGCAGCTGCAAAAAGGCAGAATACTTTCTTGTGGGTTAAAATCATAAAATATTTGTGATCAAAAGGGGACAAACAGCTTATTTATCTGCACTAGCTTGATGTGCAACTTATGATTCAGGCAAGCGGATATGTTCATGGAGTCCAATATCTTGGGACTGTGGTACAGACACAACACGTTGGCAAGAGTTTATGTATACTTGTTTTTGAGGCCTGCATTAGGACTTCTTCATTTTTGTCTCATGCCTTTTGATGTCCATTTCCTCCAAAAAAAGTGGCCACTCTGTTGATAGTTCACCTGGACTTAGGTTTTTTGGTTTGAATGTGCCATATTCAATGGGTGTGCAGGTCAATGCCAAAGGAAACATTGTCATTTTTCATTCAGTTGGTTTGCTTGATGTGAAAGAAAGGGTTGCTGTTGAAACATGGACGTACTATGGTATATTTCATGAAAACAAAGGGTTGTATCCTGCCATTGGAGCAAATTGAAGTGGAGTACATGAACATAAAAGCACATGTATCTGCCATAATGTCATTGTTAAAACTTCTGCTGAATTTTCAGAAGTCTCAATAGTTGCTGTTATCAAGCCAAAAGCTGAAAATTGGGGAACCCAATCCAAACCTGTTTGACATTAGAACATATTAACTCTGCACAGCTCCAAAATATGCCATGCAAACTGATTAAGTTTACTTCAAAACTCTTGTTACAAAGTGCTGCAAATATTTCACACATATCCAACACAGAAACAATCTTTGCAATTAAAATGCAGACAGGATCTTCATTTCACTCTAACAGAAGGCCAACTGTGCATATTGACTCAGATAATCGCTTCACAAATCCAACTATGTTTAACTCACTAGTGGGATCCAATGCAACATGATTGGTCATAAAAAACTGATGAGATTTTACAACAATATGTAAGCCACCCAAACACTGCCACATTCATAGCCACTAAGCTCATCAAATTGTTAGTATCTTCCAACTCATCATTGTGGTATGTGAAATCTGCCACAGATGCATTCAGCCCCGGGAAATATGTATTCAATGGTCATTTTTTGGTCCTGAAGATATGGCGTAAGTGCTCTGCCAAAATGACCTAAGCAGTTGGTCCAGAAAATTAAGTAGGTTGATAAAAAGGTAGATAGAACATGATGTTCCAATTGATTGGAAGTTATTTTTAAAAGCTATTGACTTGATTAAAAATGAGGACTAGGCCTCATGTTTTTATCGTGTGAATTACATGATGAGTATTTAGGTTTATGTACAACTCTGGTATGGTTGTGCTAAAAACATAATGAGGATTTGTGTAGAATCTTCACATCCGTGGTATGATCTTAAGAGACTTAAAATGTGTAGGCTTATACACAGTTTGGTATGTTTTGACAAGGTCAAATCTTTTGAAGATTTGGACCTCTGTAAATGGGATCTTTTACAGGTTCGTAAATTTTTAGCACATGGGATTTCTGCTCGTTAAAATTTTGGTACCATTATAAACCCATACATAGACCATATTGGTTTAGAGGTCCGGAGAGCATCCTTGGCTCATGTCAAAGTGAAGAGGACAATTCTTGTGTGCTGATTACGGACCATATTCTGGGCTTATGTCTATCTAAGGGTATGTAGATACTTGGCTCATGTCAGATATTTACAACAAGAAAGCTGAAATTGAAGATGTGGTGCATTATGATGATTTGGTAGCAAATATTCACACTTGCATTATCTCTGTAATAGTTTTGATGCAAAACCTTCAACTTTGACTTTTCATCTGAACGAAGTACTGTTGAGGAAAGCATTTTGAGCATGAAGTACTTTAATTGTCAGGTTTGAAGCACCAGGAAATATTATTTGATACCCTTTTTGTTCAAAAACTGGAAGCGTTATTTGTTTGCATGCATGCTTGATATTCATGGAATGTCAACTGAGTCCACAGGCCCAGATTATGCTTCAATGTAATTTTTACTCAAGAAATAACATGCTGATGTCGATAGGATGGACAAAATGACCAGTTTGCAAATAGCCATCACAGCTATGGCAGTGTGCACATTTTTGGGAGATTTTTTTCTGTGTGGTACTGTGATGTCAAAGTTTGCCAACATGGCATCACAGTAAGAAGCAGTTTGATGTCACAATTGAAGAATTTTTGGTGCTTGCGCTTCAGCAGGGCTTAAAACCTAACAATTGCAGGATGCATCATAAGATTTACAGATTACGTAGTTGAGATCACAAAAATTGTAGCCCATTGAGTGTGTGGTAAGAAAATATGGAACTAACAATATGGAAAATTGAAGGTTTGTCATTGGTTTACGTGATATTTGATTAAGGAGTGCAATCTCATAGATGACAAGAGCCAAAGGCAATTGAATACCACAGCAGTGGCCAGCAAGTACCACATTGTGTCAGCTCTGTCACCATAAACCACCATTACGACCGACAATGCTATTGCCATGGCACTCTTGCCAAATTTCCCAGCAATCAAACTAATTACTTTCTTCCCTAAATATCGCGATTCATAGTCAAGAGATACATACAGCATTTCATTTGCTGCACCGCGAAGAGAGTACTCCATCGTCTTCATGGCAAAAAAAGATGCACTTGCAGCAAACAAACCTGAGTATGAGTTATTCCCAAATTGATACATTGTGCAAAAGAGCATCAGGGTTGGCATGAAGATCCATATACGATGTGCTTCGCAGTACTTCAAAAGTATAGGAATGACAAAGAATTGCAGCACGCCACTGATTCCATTTATCCAAGCATAGAAGTTGCCACTCCAACCAGCCCGCATGGAATCATCAGTAATGGAAACTTTCAGTTTGTACAAAAATATGTAGTTGACCAGAGAGGAAAGACATTGGCTAATGATGACTTCAACAAAGAGTGCTCCAAGGACTGGAACTCGTTCGAAAAGAGTGTAAGCCTGCCGAAAGATATTTTTCGTCGATACACGTGATGAATTATTGGCATAGTTGGAATGTTTCTTTGTATCTAAAGGTCGATCTTCTTGTTCGTTCGAGAATGTTTTTTCATCACTCCGTTGTTCGCTCTCACCACTGGGCTCAAAGCCGTGCTTCCGCGCCAATCCAAATGCCACATTTGCAAACAAAGCGCTCATTGCGAATGAAGCTCCCGCCATGTACAACAATCTAATCAATCCGAATCGCTCTACAAGCGTAGAAACCATTCCAGCTGATAGAGTCGAACCAATACTTCCAAGCCCAGCGATTGGGGCGAAGGCTTTTGTTCCTTCGTCTGGTGTGAGAACTGAACTGATGAATGCCCAATGTTGATTGTATAGTAATTGAACGTAGGCGTTCTGAAAGACAAAAAGTAGAAACAATGTTGGTTGACTCATGGGTAACACGTCCTTGACACCGACAGGAAGACCCCGAATAATCAGAGCAGCACCATCTGTTTTCGGATCGAGCAATCGGTTCAATGCTCCCAGCATCCAACCACAGAAAATCTGAGCGCCAGCACAAATCATTGTATGTATTTGCAACGCATACCGAGGCCCACCAAAAACTAAAGTCTTGGCATAAAACCAAAGAAGCAAAATAGAGAAAGGACTGACGCATCCCACCGCTATCGGAAGGGCGCTCAAACCTCCTTCACTGCTGCTGGTTGTGTGATGAGATTTTCCAAATCCAAGTCCATCGGAAGTGAAGAGGGCCATTACAGCGGCTCGAGCGAGTTCGTAGCCTCCTAAATGAATCGCAAGGGACATAGCCATCGCAAATACTGCTTGAAACCGTTTCGAACGCAGTGGGAAGCCGTCGCGGTGTTTGATGGGACGTAATGAAGGTGAAGACGATATTTCCACTGACTTTTCAATCATACTTTCATGGTTTGAAACGTTTTCTCCATTCGTTCTCGCTGCGGACAAAAGGCAAACATGTCCATCTGAGTGATGACAGTGACTGCCTGAATCGGCATTGGACGACGCAGCCGCGGCTCGTCTAATGTTCATTTTTCTAGACCTAACTATATTCATTCAAAGGTACTTGTCAAGGTGTAACTGTGCGGCTCTGTTGATTGGCATTGATGTTTCTGTCCTGGCTCTTTCGATGCATGAATTGAATATTGTGTTTGTCCTTCTTTCATCGGGGGATCGGTACAATATTATGCCCTCGTGCGTAAGCGAGACCATTTGCCAGTGGCAGGTCATAGCGCTATCATGTCCCAGATATGGGGTCCACTGTTCGGAGCGCTTTTGTTACCGTAGTATATACGGTAATGCTGTGTTACCCATATATTTATTATTCATTACTGGATGTATTTATCCAACCTTCTTCTTTTAAGGTATCTCTTTCTCTCACCCATTTGCATTTTCATTTTTGGCAGATCGCGGAGAACATNATGTATTTATCCAACCTTCTTCTTTTAAGGTATCTCTTTCTCTCACCCATTTGCATTTTCATTTTTGGCAGATCGCGGAGAACATTCTGCATGACTGATGTTGTGTTACTTCCGTACAGTTTCCACGACCCTCCCCATTCTCAACGCATGGCACACGCACACCGAATCTTTTCATTGCACCGCTTACCATTTCATTTCACCACAACACACGAACTTAACGCACCACTGTTAATTTCATCCCACCACTCTGAACGCATCTAACTCGCCACAACCCGCATAATCCCCACTGAGAGCCATCCACCACCGTAATATCGCACTCATCGATCTCACATCTCACACACTAATTCAATCCGTCTGGTCATTCGCTCACCCCACCCCCCTGTCTGAAAGCTATTCACCATGCCGCGTCGATTTCCCGGATCTACTTCTCAACGTCTCGCAGCCGAACTTGCCGCCAAGGACAGTGTTTCCACGGAGGCGCGTCTTGCGACTGAGGCCTCACCGACCCCACCTACTTCCCCTCAAGGTAAGTGACTGTGCTTTTCACCGGACGTGTCTTTAACACGTGTTTTGCCAATGAGTTGACTGCATCGTATGATGTGCGGTTGTATTGTGACCATGAGCGCATGTTTTACGTAGTATGTCAATCAATGGACCGAGCGCGTTGGTTTCCCACCATCATCCGCATATTATGCGGTTATTACATGACTGAAACCGCATTGTACACACAGATCGCTTCCCTGCATATCGTACGGTGACTGGTGTCCGCTGACGCACCGTGTTCTGTACGGTAATGTCATGTGTGGCACCGCATTTTATATGTCGAAGAATTCCCCGCATATCATGCGGTGACTCATGTGCCCTGCTACACCGTCTGATATACGGTGATGAACCGTGTGATACCGCATTTTTTCGTCGAACTGTTTCCCGCATATCATACGGTGACTTATGTTCGCTTAAACACCGTCATATAAACGATGATGATCTGTTTGATACCGCCTTTTATACGTGGACTCACCTACCTTTGCCGACTTCCTACATGTTTAGGTCCCCCACCCAAGAAAGCCAAAGTTTCCACGCAGAAGGCATCACCAAAAAAGGCATCTGTTCGTAAGACGAGGGGCGCCTCCAATCAAAAGGATGATCCCGTTCCCGCCAAGGTAGTTGCCGAAAAATCGAAGGGACCAAAAAAGGGCTCAGTTCTTAAGACGAAGGCGGCCTCCAAGCGCAAGGTTGTTGAAAAAGAGGATGTTCCTGTCCCTGCCAAGGCTGTCACCGCCAAGCCCAAGGGTCAAAAGAAGGGTTTGGTTTCGAAGACCAAGGCTGTCCCTGCCAAGGCTGTCACCGCGAAGCCCCAGGGTCAAAAGAAGGATTCTGTTTCGAAGACAAAGGCGTCATCCAAATCCAAGTCCAAGCCACCGAGTGATTCCTCTCAATTGAAATCGCCTCCTGAAGACGCGGCTCTGCAAGACATCCAAGACGTCCCCTCAGAAACTGTTAACTCTGCCCCTGAGAAAGGGCAACCCACGAAGGCACAGACTAAGTCAGACAGTGAAGACTTTGATACTGACGAGGAAGAACGTCTGACTGAATTCACCCCAACGGAACTCGACTGTCATTACAGTAAACTCGAAGTAGTGAAATGTCATGAACGAAATGACACCAGAACCCCCATTGTCCGATTGTGTATGTTCTGTTGTCTGTTTGTTCTACATGTTCATTTTCCTCTAACACTCTTCACTTTTATACGTTTCAATTACATTACAGCGGCATTACCCCCCATCTTCGGCTGGGTATGTGCGTGCCTGCAAATGCACGCCGGGGAGGCTATTTCCCGTTGCTTGAGCTACGGCTCGCAGTCGAGGCCTTTCTTGTGTGGACACGTGTCTTCACGCCAACTTGCAAGATACGAGCAAGCCTGGCACCTCAACGCCAAGCTTTACCTCAGGCACCATACCCACCCATCAGTTCCACGTAATCATGACAGTGTCATGTCCGTAATATCCGGTACCTTTCCTACTCCGGAATGGGACACCAAGAAGATGTTGATCACCAAGACCCAGAAATATCAAGACAAGTTTTTCATCCAGGCCATGGCTACTTCGTTTGTGCTTTGCAGCATCATGCCATCGGCCGAACGCCAGAAGCCACCCACCGACCCCAAGGAACTTGTAGAATACGAGGCTCAATCTGTGATCCTCGATCAGCGATGTGATTTGGCCGCTGACTGTATTTTTCGTATATGCAAGGATCTTTCAGAGAGACTTACCCAACTTAGACATGATAGCCACATTTACGATCACGAATGTTTCCCTGTCCAAAAAGGACATTATTTGCATTATGTTCGTTCAATGAGTGAAATCAAGGCCAAGGGTGGGAAGAGCGGTGGAGTCGTCGTTAGTTGGCCTGCGTTGCTCGAAGGGAAACGTCCTCGCATGTTTCTGCCACATTTCTTGGTTCTTAGAGAATTTGTTCACTTCACTCCGCACTTGTCTGACCAAGCAAGCGCATTGTTGTCACATGTCGTTGATGAAAATAACAATGTCATATACGATGACAAGCCAGCCAGCATCTCCATTGTTCGTCAGATGATCGAGGATGCGGGGAACCATGGTGAACAGTGGCCCTCCACTTGACGGCAATTCTGAGTTTTGGGGTATACATCGTACTATTTGTTAACAGGAATCATCCGATTGCGATAGCGTATAACTAACGGTCTAATATCAATGCTTATCGTTTTTTACACATTCATTAGGATAGCGTATAACTAACGGTTTAATATCAATGCTTATCGTTTTTTACACATTCATTAGATATTGTATCTTACACATTAACATTTATACAATACAGTATGTCGCACGTTGTCAGCTACATTTTCTTAATGTTGTAATCCGCACTGCCGGCAGCTTTTAATGATCTAGTGAATGCTATATCGTATAACATACAATGTAGCCAGGGTGTTGTCGTACCACATACGGTTGAAGTACAACGATTTCTAATAACGCATAACATGCGGTAGACGATATATAGCCCCGCATGTTAGAGAGTAGTCTCTCTGTCTTCCCACAGCAAAGATGGATCACCCTGAGTACATAAATTCATGTTGGTGTAAGAGTTTCGCTAAGTCTTTTCGCTGATTACCGTATATCATACGGTAATAACAATAATCAGTTATATCCAAATTATCATGCGGGTTGGCCGACATCGAACCGCATGATATACGATATCATGTTATGTGAGTGAACTCCTAATTAGTCTCTCTGTCTTCCCACAGAGAAGATGGATCACCATGACTACATCACTATACGAAATCACCCTAAATTTCATGTTGGGGTAAGAGTTTCATTAAGTCTTTTCGCGGATTATCGTATATCATACGGTAATAAAGATGATCTGTTATATCCACATTATCATGAGAGTTAACCGTAAAACACACAATGTCTATATTGATTGTGCCGCTAAACATACGATGTTATGTTAGCGAACTCATATTACATACGGGGCTGCATATTACTCTTCGAATTTAACACCGTCAACTATAATGCAACACCAAACTAATGATGAAGGCGAAATATACATAGACTATTGGAGACTATTTGGATTATTCACGACGATTGTATACTCAATAATCTAAGCCATTCCTTTTCCTCTTTTCCATACGACTAGTTTTTTTTCATCACATGCAAACTCAAATTCAGTCAATTGTTCGTCGCTCTTCATGCAAGTCTTTTCCTTTATTTCTTCAAATAATTGAGTTTTAAACTCTGCAATGTTCGTATCAAGATTACGAATCATTCGCATAACCCCTTCCTCAAACCTGTGTACGTAGGATGCCGGCAACCTAGATGAAGACAAAACTCCATCCAACGAGCTTATAATCCTCTTACGAATTTCATCTCTTGATTGGTCGGAAATGAGATCGTATTCAGTTGGTAAATTGGCAACAGAAGGAGAATACGTGTGCGACTGATGACAAACTTCAATCTCGGTCTGCAGTCTTTTGGCAATTGGCGATAAGAACTTGTTATTCTCTCGAAATCCCACAAATTCGGCACAATGGTCACTTCTGTTGATGTCTTCGCCGTTTTCACAACCATTGTAGTTATTGTCTGCTTTTACTTTCTGATTCATATATGAGTCAATGAAAAGATGATAATCGACAGTAGTGCAACCCATTTCTTCAGATTGCGATAACACATAGTCTGCGCAAACATAATCATATACAGTCGTGTTTGCAGCGAGCTGTACCTGGGTGCCATTAATCACTTCCTGTAATGGCGTGACAGTTAATCTATCGTTTTGTTTGGGAGTTATACGGACACCCATTCCTTCATTACGGAAGTGCTCTTCCTAAAAAAAGGGCATCAGAGTCATATTTACACATCACCATAATAACAGGATACAATAACCTTACCTGTGCCTGAATCATAAGTCGGCCCAATGTTGTGTTGTCTCCGTAGTGGGCATCGTATACCTTCCAGTGACGTACATGAATCATATTAATGCTCATTTCGTCTACCAACCTAAATATATGCGAACAAGGAACTCCGCACCGATCATAAAATCCGCAATCGCACCAGAGGAAAGTCAGACTACTTGAGAACTTACGAATAATCTTGCGTACTCTCAAGAACCGTGGTAGTGCAGAAGAAGGCCAAATTTCTAGACTCATGTCGGAATAGTTCGCAGATTCGAAACACCAACACAACCATTTGTCTGATCCAATCTTACACAACTTGTAGGAACTTCGGTCATCGTAGTTGTGATCTGCAATGGCTTGTGTTTTAGCGATGATAATATTCTTTGTGGGTGCCCGGGATGAGAGGTTCACCTGGTTTAAAGCTCTTAGAGCAGCTTCTTTCTGTAGGTGGATTGACCTGTTGGTGTTTTCGGTGATTTTCTCAATACCGCGGTGAATGTCCATGTTAGCGTTGACACCGAGTTTCTCTTTCACAATGCTGTTTTGTGATTCAACAGGAGATGTCGTTTCAGAATCCATGCAGTTTGTAGTGTAAAGACGAATGTGATTACCGAGATATTTCTCCTTATCCATCAAAGATTCGGCAAAAGCGATAATTGCCGCGACACATGATGATCCAAGGTCTGTTAGTGTTCGATCGTCCCTCAAAAAGGATCGCAATTCTTTGGATGAACGCTGATACTCTGCATTAGTTTCGTGCTCATTGCATTGTCGCATAATCCAATGAAGTATTAAAGTGCCTGTGAAATAGTACAAATTAGTGATACAGAGTTGTGTGAGTACACGTCCGGCAAAAAAGCGTCTATGGAGTCAGATTACCATATTACATGCGGTGATAAATCATCGCCCACCGCTAGACATGCGGGAGTCAAATGTAGATCAGTGCAGAACGAACGGTGTTGCATTCACCCATTACAACCGTATCATACACGACGATACAAGCCATAGCGTGTATATCATGCGGTGCAGGATATCAAGTCCATGAGCGTACGACTAGCGGTGATGAAGACAACATATCCCCGCATACTATACGGCCAAAGATAATACACAGCGTCAAATGAACAGTATAGCATTGACTTTTAGCATTGACCTATAATAACCGTATGCTATGCGACGATACAAGCCATACATTGCATATCATGCGGTGCAGGAAAACAATAAAAAGACCGTACGACAGACGGTGATAACAACAACACACCCACGCATACTAGACAGCACCGGATGATACACTTCCGTATAGAGAGCGGGATGTAAGGTAGAAAAATATTGTAACGGCGACGTACCATATTGTCTACCCGTTTCAGAAAGCATAACGCCTTTCTTCGGCAAGGTGGGTCGGATGTTTTCTTTGAAATATTTCCATATGGCGTGAAATGTACAAAGCATGATTTTACTTCTTTTATATTCGGGCACCCTTGAAGTCATGGTTTCAAAAGTTCTATATTCTGATGCGTCTTCGTCAGTCAAGGCGAGTCTGTTTCTTTGAATTGTTTCTGACCCATACAAAAATGGGAAGATATCCTTGAATATATAACGATATACCCATGACTTCCCTAACAACACAAAAAATTATAACATAAGTAACAATCCACTCATAATTGAATTTGATAGCAGTACATACCGGATGGGATCACCGTCATGTTTGATAGGTGACACCTGCTGGAGGGGGTGCGAATAACGGAGAAGAAGAACTCTCTTTTTTGTTTGTTGACACGAGCAGTGCAGTCCATAAAAAAGACTTCGGGGTACTTCATCGTTTCTCGGATCATTTCGTCGGAGGCGAACGAGATCATTAGAACCAGCTTCTTATCCTCGCCGAACGTCAGTTCTTTCCGTAGGTCCGAGATTTCAGAACGTATAGAAGCATCAGTTTTCAAAACATCAGTGGTGCAAGGACGTCCACGTGGCCGAGATATGGCACATACTCCGAGCGTAGGATCGTCGTATACAATATGGCAAGATATTTCATTTCTTGAGTTGGATGTTGTGATTTAGATATAGTCAGATGATGCCATACAAAAGTGAATAATACATAATCCAGTGCCTCACCGGTTTAAGAATTCCATGGCCTTTTCCGCAGATGACATCGTATGGTCGATGCCTAACTCCTTCTGATGTAGCAGCTCGCATTTCTGGACCAAATTACGTACTGTTGCGGACTGGTACGTTCCTTCGGCGTCATCTAGCATCTCCAATAAAACCGCAAGCTGTGATGGACGGACTCCTACAGCCGACATGCGCTCGATCAAAAGCTTGGATTGATCACTGATGTAGCGGATTCCTTTCAATTTGGCTTCGGGTGTGTATGGTGTGTGTCCTGTATGCGTTAGGCAAGTTGTTTTGTAGTCCAAATAGTAATACCCATCACCACATAAAAAAAGGCCACGCGACATTTGCACCGATCTTTTGCTTCGGTTTTACGAATGGAATGTACCCGACGGTTCGTAGGCTGATTGTCAGAATAATGAGATACCGTTGAGGTTATCGAGCATTTGATTGCCTTTGTTTCTTGTTTTCCTGCCATGGCGTCCAGTGATGAATGCAGCCTTGAGCTTTTCCTTTTGAGATTCTCGGCCTTCACCCCGTCCTGAGTGTAGTTGTCTTGTTCGAACGCATGGACGGCTGTTTGGGTCTTCTCTTGGAGGCGGGTGTGTGAACACCAAAGTACAAAGCGATTGTTCCTAGATCCCCTCACAAATGAAAACTTTGAACCATGTAGTGAGTTTTGTATCATGAGCACAATTGCGTTGAATGAATCCTTGCCTGTAAACATTGTTGGGTCAAATCGATAAACAGAACGATTCGGATACTTCTGTGGCTGATTTTTGGCGTTGTCAGGTGTCCTAGGTGATAATTTCGTTGATGCACAAGAGAGATCCACAGTGCCACCAGAATCATCTACAACAAACGGTTGTGTCCATTGTTGACATTCATCAAACTCCTGTAATATTGAGGTTTCCAGGGAGGGATCCATTTTATACTGAGAGCACGTGACATAGGATAGGGAAGAGCAAACAATATGTGAAAATTACATGCATAGAAGGATGGTCGCCGCATAATATGCGTTGGGAACATCATACTCACTGTATAATATACGATATCCGGGTGTAAATAACCGTATATATGGAGATTGATAAAAAAATTGACCGTATGGAATGCGTTGTCAGGAGTGGTTAATCACCGTGTGGCATGCGATCTTGGATACGGTTCGAGTATAAAATTGGATTGAAAGCAATATGACACCGTACAATAATAACACCGTAAAAGTAACGGTGTAATGTGAGTGTGAAGTCACCGTAGAAACGACGATATAAATGACGGTTGATCCGTATTAAAATATCACCGTATGGAGTGCGGTGGTACAGGTGGTGACAATAACCGTATGCCGTACGATGTAGGAGCAAGTTGCACCGTTGTGGATGATCACCGTATGATGTGCGGTGGATGATGGATACCCTAGCACCGTACGTAATGCGTTCTTGGTCCAAGTAATAACGTTGATTT
>JALLPD010002935.1:0-11609 GCA_036940065.1 Cyclotella cf. meneghiniana
AGATGGGTTGGCCATGGTAGAGGCCCAATGTTGTTGAATTACTTTTGAGCTCGGGTCCTGTATGTGATATTGCAGATGGAAGAGTACTTTATGCTGTGATGATGTTGAGTGGTTGGGTTGGGAGAGGGTGTGCTGTGTTTGCTGCTGAGAGAGAAAGGATGTTGCTTTGCATTAGGCTGTTCAAAAGTTTGGGGTAAGATATAAAGGAATATCCTTGCTGGGTCAGTCCCTGGAAGAATGTCTGTGTTTTTTGTTGGATGGTATGTTGGTGGATACATAAGGAGTAGATGCATAGTATGTTGCCATGGATGAGGTCATTTATCACACCCGTTGTGTGGAATGAGTCTTATGACAGTGTGATGATGTTGAGTGGTTGGGTTGGGAGGGGGGTGTTGTGTTTGTTGCTGAGAAAGGAAGGATACTGCTGTGTGTTGGGCTAGACTGAAGATTGGGGTAAGGTATGAAGGAGTATCCTTGGTGGGTCAGGTGCTGGAAGAATCTCTATGGTGGTATATTGGTGGATGCATAGGAGGTGTATCCATAGTATGTTGCCATGGATGAGGCCATTTATTATACCTGTTGGATAGGATTAGTGGGTTGGGATGTATAGGTTGAGGTTGACAAGCCATGTAATGTAGCAAAAGGATTGTAGGATGGCTTGGTGAAACAAACTCCATTGTTAACCAATACTAATTAAGAAGATAAGATCCACATTCAAGTTGTCTTTATTTTAAAACCTTGATACTGAAAAAAAGCCTCACCCCAAATTTATAAAAAAGTTTGTTGAGTCAGTCACTAGTCACACTTTCCCACTAATGCTTCAATTACATCTATTGCATTCAAAATATTGACCTGCATCAACTTGAATATATTTGTTTCCAGGATTTAACTGCCGCTGACAACAAGCTCTTTATGTGCATTCTAACCATTTTACAGGATCTATTTGTTTGCATATGATACTTGTTGTCCTTCATTTCATGTCCATTACAATAACAAAGAGTGCAACTTCAACTGCTTATGGTTTAAAACATAACCTTCAATCCCCAGAAGCTTGGTTTTGATGATGAAGTATGAAATTTTATTTTTCAGTTGGGGAAATGTCAGTGAAATTTTTTCCCTTGAGCTTTTCCCATTTTACCTAAACCTAACTGATGCTTTTTCCAATCCTACAACCACCCTACAACTCAGTGTCATGAGTATTGATCTGAAACTGTTCTACAAATACCAAGTAGTTTCTATTCCTTATTTTTTTACAATGTTGGTTCTATTTAAGACTGGGCGTTTAGAAAGGCATACCATGTCTGTCAGTCACCCATCAAAAGCAGATGAAGATACCATTCTTTACAATATCTACCACAGAACATCAATTGAATTCTGGTTGCATTAGCTTTCTCGCGGCATATATGTCAATCTTGCTCTTCAGGTTATTCGAGTTTTGCAGTCTCTTGAAGTTAGTGATTGATACAAAAAAATAAATTGATCGCAGTACAAAACTGGTATGTTCCAAGACAAGACACTAGAAATGTATTTTCTGGTGGAAAAATGTTTTTTGTGATTTACTCAGAATGTTTCTATGGTCTGTCTGTCATTAACTCTAGTGAGGTAACTCTTCAATAGTATGCCTTTCTAAATGCCCAGTCTTAATTTATTCAAATTTAATTTGAAATTATATATTTAATTGATTTAAAAGTCAGTAAATTTTTTTCATCTCGGTAGCTTTTTCCATGTTAGCTAGGCCTTTATATGTGACTGGCTTTTAGAACAACATATCCTACTGACCTATGCATGCATATAGATGTACATACTTGTATTGGATATACATAGAAAATGAGAGCTTGTGCACCATGTTGACACCCTGTTGCACACACTGTTGCACACTTTTCCAATACAGACCAATTATTAGAAATTTGCAACAGATGTTGTAACTTCTCCGGCCAAGCTTTTCCTGTAGTAGAAACCTCTAATAGATGTGGGTCTCTCAGAAATGTCTTCTGATACTGACAGGCCAACAATATTACGGGCCTGAAACAGGTGGTTGGGCCCAGGCTTCAAAAAAGGGACCTACTAAAAAATCATGCTATGAGGTCAGGGGTTAGATCCCTGGACCTACAAAAAATCATACTACGAGGCAAGGGGACCAAACCCTGGACTTACAAAAACATCATGCATACAAGGAACACAAAAAAGCTGCAGAATGCGCAAATGATTTCCATGTGGAATGTGTCCATTGGATGAGGGACAATGGACAGGCTGATGGAGGATGGCTAGACCGACCGAACAATTGGGCGATGAACAGATCAGAAAAATGACAAATCAGTCCAGAAAGATTTGTTCCCTGCAGAACATATCTTTTTTGTGACACATGACGTACCAAGTTTGTGTAGACTTCTACATGTTTCATGGTAGTATGGTTGGGACAAAACAATTTAATGTAACAAAATTCAATGATGTTCTGAAAATGATGGAAACAAGACAAAGTAAAGGGAATCTCACCAAGTGCTCATCTAACCTGGTTTTATGTTTGATAAATATGGAGTATCTTGTCATTTGCTGATAAGCATGACAAAGATCACAGCTGCCCTTGTCTTATATGTGTGAGTGTGCAGCAAAACGTAGCTGCCCCCTCCCTTCATGACCATATTCCCATGATGGAATGGTGTAGCAGATGGAAGAATCATGGTTGTTGTGGAGGGAATGTGATGTCACCACACTGTGCTGTAAGTATACAATAGTGGGGAGAGTATATGTTTAATCAATTTAATCAATGGTGGATTAAATTTATTGAGTCATTCGAAAATATGTATGAACATATCTATTAAATGATTAATTGAATTAGTATATTGACTCATTGATTGAGTTATTTATTTAGTCAATAATTTTTTTAAGTTTCAGGTTAATTAAATGATGAATTGAGGTTAAGGGGAAATACAAACAATCAATATGGTTATAGAGGTCATGACAATAGTATGTAAAATAAGTGTTAGGTAATGGTCTACACGATGTTTTGATATGTGTTAATTGCAATAAGAAACTTTAGTCTCACAATAATGGAAAATCATACAACATTTGCATGATTTTAATTCATCTTTTTTGTGACTAAAAAATGAGTCTACTTCATGATCCGCACTGTTTTTGGATTGGGCAAGTCATACAAATTTTGTATGCATAATAATTAAGAGTTATGCAAAATTGTATGATTTTGACAATTGCTGTGAGTGCCCTTGAAGTTCTTGTCTGTCCAGTTGATTGGATCTTCCAAAAAACTTTTGATTTCCCCCTGCTTTAAAGAGAATCTGAGGGCTTGCAAGGGACTTAAATATTGTGCAAATCAATTTCAGAAGAGGATGGTGTCTCACATGAAACAGCCTCACTGCTGCCTTCCTGTGCACAAAATGACTTGACTTGAATGGGAACAAGTAACTGCACAGCCTGTTAACCCAGTGCAACTGTAAACAGCCTTCACAATCATGCCAAAGTATAAAAATGACCGCACATCAGTGACTTAGAGCCAATAACCAATCTGGCACCATGGGTTCAGGAGAGGATGGAGTTGTACTCAAAACAGTCTTCCTGCAAACACTCCATAGTTGTAAACTGTAAAAAGGTAGTAAACTATGTTTTACTAGTAGTTGCCTCAATCATCACTTCACAATATATTTACAAGGTAACAAAAAATGCATCTGTTGCCCAAATCAATTTCGAGAGAGGATGGCATCACGCATAAAACAGCCTTACTGCTGCTGCCTTCCTGTGCACAGAAAGGCTGACTTGAATGAGAGCACACTGCTGCACAGCCCGTTAACACGGTCCAGCCGTAAAACAGCCTTTGCAATCATGCATAAGTGCAAAAATGTCTGCACATAAGGGACTTATAGCCAATAACCAATCTGGTGCCATGGTTTCACGAGATGTCTTCCTGCAGCCACTCCATAGTTGTAAACTGTAAAAAAGGTAGTAAAGTATGTTTTAATAGTTGTCATCTTAATTATCACTTTACAATATATTTACAAGATAACAAAAAAATTCATCTGCAAATTACTGTTATATCTCAATTTTGGAAAAATTGTCTGAAGAAGGAGGAGGAGGAGGGAGGTGGTGGAAGAGGAGGAGGAGAAAAATTCTCAAGTTGTAATACAACTAAGGCTTTAAAAGCTTGATAATTGAATTACATCTGGTAGGTATTGTATTACTTCTATCCATATCTTTTTGATGTTTTATCTCAGCTGAACCTCTAAAATTTGTTTTGGGTAACATGCACCCATAACTTATTGTTTGATAAATGAAAAATTGACAGCCAAGTCTTCATGCTCATAGAGGCGATAACCATGCCCGGTGAAATCTTGATTCAGATTGCCCCAATGAGCATGCAATCATCACAACAAAGGCAGTGTACCAAACAAAAACGAACAGAATCTAGTTAACCCCACTTGGGTACAGCTCAGAATACAGTCAATAAAAATCTATCTGTGTTGTGTATTGTACTCAAGCTCAAGTGATAACATCGAACATCAAAGCCCCAGTAATCTTTGAAAAGGTTATTTGCATTTGCCAGTCAACTCTCTTATCTATTAATCTAACAGAAGCACACCTGTGTCGAATACAAAGATAATTATCACAACATTAAGACTGATGCTGCAACACACATGCTCTTCGACAACTCAAACATATTGATTCATCCAAAAGATCATAGAATCCCACTTCGATGCATTTCATGGCAAGCCAATCCACCCAAATCATCTCAAAAATGAACCGCCAGAAACAGCCTCTCGCAAAGCCCTAAACACGGTAGACTTAGTTTCTTTTAACAAACTCTTGGACGTGTCTCCTTCCCCATCCTCTCTCAAAAACACCGGAAACGAAGCCTTGACCAAAGTTCTCTTATTCCCTTTGTCCGGCCCACCATACGCGCTGTTATTCTTCTCGTCTTCTTCGATACTCAATACTGTAGGTTCCAGCGATGGATCGTAGTAAGCCATGGGAAAGGTCGAAAAGTCGACGTTTTCTCCCTCGATAATTTCTGGAGGGGAGGGCATTTCTTTAATGAGGATTTTCGACGTGGATAACATGCATTTGCGGAGTGTTTCGTTATCACGAAGGTTTTCGTTGGCAAAGCTTCCAGTGGGGTGGTTGCTTCGCACGATAAGCCCGAAGGAGAATTTCACGTCAGTTCGAGAGTAGGTTGGGGGAAGGGCAGGAGGTGGTTCTTCGATTTCGGGTTGCGGTTCTGGGATTAACTCTTCTGTAGGCGCGATCTCTTGTGCTTCTGGAATCGGTGTTGCTTCCTCCTGCTCTGGCTCGGGTGGTTCCTCCTCTTGTACTGCAGGTTCTTCTTTCTCTAGCACAGGTGTCTCTTCCTGTTCTTCTTCCTTTTCTACCACTGTTTCCTCTGGCTGCTCTGCGTCTCTTCCAGCATGATCATCTCTAGCATCCTGCCTTTGACTGTCGTCATCAGCCTTTTCACTTGGCTCTGTCTCCGAGCCCATCTCATTCGGGGCAGTGTCATCACTCTCCTCTTGCTGCTCCTCGTCGGAATCCTGACCCCCCTCGCCACCCGACTCATTCTCCCTCCCCTTTCCCTCCCATCGCTTAAAAACTTTGGAATCCCTCGCCTTCTTCTTGATGCCATGCACCTCCTTCCCTCGATACCCGTGCAATCCCTCCGCCGCCTCCATCTTCTTACGCCTCTCTTCCTCCGCCGCATTTTTCTGAGCGTTCCTCCACTCCTCCAAATCAGTGATGGGAGCCGCGCCGTTGTCCCAGTTGACCCCGGTCCCGTTGCAGGCGGCCTCGGCGCGCAGACGCCGCATTTCTTGGAGTTCGGCTTCGCGTTTCGAGCGTTCGAGGGCGGTCGCTTCGAGGCGGGACGAGGTGGAATTGGTTAGGAAAGAGAGATCTTTTTTCGCTGCCATGGTTTCGGTCCTGTCGATCGCTTCCTCGTGCTCTGGCTTGTCTCTGGTCCGTCTCTTGGCTTCTTGCTGTGTGAGTTGGCTGCGGTGTGGGTTGAGGACGAATCAAAAATGACGACTCACGTTTGCAGCGTTGCACCATGATAAAATCATCTGTCGTCATGAATACCATATAGCTTCTCTTCTATTGGCTTCATCTTTGACGTAGGATACGTAGAATGCTAACGAAATTTTTTTACCGTTGGCTGACGTAGGTTGGTGTCGTACAGAATTTGGTACCTGACATACAGTAGACGTAAGCAAAGTTGCTAAACGGAAATGATGGTATTTATGACTCTGTAAAATACAAATCACATCTCACTAAGCGTATGTACCATAAGACCGGAGGGGAGCAAACAATGTATTTGTCTGAGCGACAAACATTATGATTTTATCCGGGATCGCCAATCTTGCGTGACTTTGTTACTGGTTCCCTTATCGAACGAAAACTTAGATCAGCCCAATTCATATATCTAATAGAAAAACAAAGACCGAAACCATCAGTTCCTAAGAGAATTTCTATATCCATTATTGTATATTCATGTCTGAGCAGTCCTCTGTCAAAGCCGGTTTCTCGACTAGGGTGACTGGGGTGACGTTCCCCCCAAACGACACCATCCAGAACCTATGCAAAACTGCTACTTATACATCAGACAACGATGGCACTGAACAGAGGCTCAAAATCCTAAGACAGCCACCCGATACGACTGAATTCCCATCATCCCATCTAAGAGCCGGTCTCCTTTTGAACGATCGTGATAGCCTACAACGTAAACTCAACACCACCACTAATCATGCCCACATTCTCTGCAACCATGTCGCCGACTCCCCAAAGCCAGAACAACAAATTCGACGCCTACGACGGCGGTCCCCCCGTCGACCGCAGGGAAAGCGGTGGAAGCAGCATGAGCGACGGCAGCAACCGTAAAGTGGAATCCGGTGACTTTGTCGCCAGTTTGTCGCCCACGCCGAGCAACGGGGTCAAGAAATCGGAATACTACAACGGTGAAGACTTTGACGACATGATTGCCGATGTCATGGAGGTGGAATCTACTCGGAAGAACGGGAAGTACGCGAGCCACCAATACGACGATGATGACGAAGATCGCCCAGCCAACATGGTGGACTTCACCCCCGACGACAAAAGCATGAGCACCAGTTCCGACCCAGAAGAAGCCGAGATGAACTCCCTCAATAGCGATGACATCAGCGGCGGATCCGACATTAGCGACGTAGAAGAACAAGCCCGGCGGAATAAAACAAAGAACTCCAAAAACTTTGTACCACCTCCGCTAATCAACGATGATGAATCCACCGTCGATATGCGTCCGCCGGCTCCGGTCAACCAGAGCGTATCGAGTTATGTCGAGGCCTTGAACCAGCAGCAGAATAGAAAAAATCGGATTATTCGGTTCGGTGTAATGTTAATTTTGGTAGGGGTGGTAATTGGGGTGGTTTTGGCGATTGTGGCGGTGTCTGGAGGAAACAAAAATGGTGGCGCTGAGAATAGTGCTGTGGACGGGGCCAACGGAGAATACATAGGTGCAAACAGTCAGATTGTTGTCAAGGATTCGTTGAATGGTGTTAACAATGCGACATCCGATAGCCCAACTCTGTCTCCCGTTTACTTTGAGAGCCATGCAGATACAATGATGCCATCGTTGTCTTCTACCTTGCGCCCATCCTTGCGCCCTACCTTACCTCCTCAGACTCCCTTGCCAACAAGCAGACCATCTCCCGAGCCTACCGAAACTGAAGTTACTCTTACGAATGCACCTGTGCCTGCCCCGATTGCGTTTACGGATCCTCCGGTTGTAACTACCGATTCACCTGTCACGTCTCAACCAACCCTACAGGTGAGCTCATCATCATTTATGTTTACCCAATTTTATTAAACTTTCGTGACCGATCATGACCTGCTATCTCTTCTTCATACTTCTTTACAGCCTACACCGAGCCCAGTGACAGATGCACCGACTTTGGAACCTACACCACTTGTAAGTACTGACTGAAACTCTTACCACCATTAAAATTAGTTCACACTCACCCCTTTTCATACCGGTTTGGATTAAACTCAGCCCACGCCCTTTCCAACTCCAGTCCCAACAAATTTAATAACCCCAAGGGTAAGAATGTCCGTCAAAAACTTTTTCACTCACCGCAAGCTGCCGTCCTGATTTGCTGCCCATGTTGTGCTTCCCTTATTCGGTACAGCCAACACCTTACCCGACACCTTACCCAACACCTTACCCAACATCACTGCCCACACCAAAACCTTTCACAATAACTAGTCGACCCACACCACTGCCTACACCAAGACCTGTCTCGGCTCCTTCGCCGCCGACATCTGATGGAGGTTCGCCATCAGATGAATCCTTCCATTGCGCTACGGTGACAACAACTGAAAACTGGAATGAATTAGTTGACTTTGATTGCAACATGCCGTGTTCTGGCCTCGGGATGGACAGTGAATGCAGTGATGGCCAGGAATGCAGAAGCGATGAGGAATATTGTACCGGTTTTCTACGATAAATTCGGCAAGAGTTTGGTTCGGACCTTTAGGACACAAGTGATATACCTTAGTGAACGGAATGACACGATTTTTTGCCCCAGGCACGCCTCCTATTTGAATTCAATCCTCCAAGGAAGAAAACAAATCTCCACTTGATCAAATTAGGCATGTCGTTGTGTATGCTTTATTATTTATCTGTACTTAAGTGTTGGTTTGTTTGTTTGGTAACTTTTCCGTATCTTACTCCTGAAAGCTCCTGAAGCAATAGAAAGTGATATAATTGCTCATATTTTTCACGATGTATCTAAAAACAAGCACCAAAGAAATGGCTTCCCAGAACAATTTTTATCATCTTATTGAATATGGACAAACTGTTCTAGCAGTTGTGATAATGTTTTTGAACACTTGTGATGAACATTTTTGTTGAAATGCTCTGCAGCAACGTCTCAGACCAACTGAAAGTTAAAAACATCAATACAGGTACACTCAAAGTCCTCTCAAACATGGTTCTCAATTGTCAAGATTATTCAAATGGAGACTCAATGTTTACAGGAGATTTAGATACGGCAATTGATCCAAAAAGTGAGACAATGTTGTACTATGGTTGCATCAAGGAAATGTTGTTGTTAATGAGGAACCATCAATTGCACCTACAAACAAGAACACCATGAACTTGTTGACAGAATAATTTGTATTTCATCTACCCTTGTTTTTTCTTATCCTCCACATCTTGGAGTAATTATGGATTCTTCAAGTCTATATCATATTAATCTGATTTGAGCTCACTGTGTCCCAATTCTCACTATGGAGACTAAATCAACGAGGGCAAAATAAATGCTGGTCCTAACAGATTGATGACCTATCAGTCAGTTAGGTTTTAATAGGTAGATTAAATCATTATCAAAGAAAGGGATGAAAATGAAGAAATAAATGAAAATTGATTTATTGAGATTGTTAACAAACTCTCTCTTTTCTCCTTTGGTCAGCCAGAGGAGTCCCCATGGACATGCACTCCACATCACAGCTCTCTCAGAAATTTGATTTATTGAAATTGTTAACAAACTCTCTCTTTGCTCCTTTGGCCAGCCAGAGGAGTCCCCATGGACATGCACTCCACATCACAGCTCTCTCAGAGATATTTGCATATCTCAATATTGCAACCTGTAAATACCACAAGCACATACATACTACATAGGCCTATCACATATACCAGACATACAGGTCTACAGCGTAAATGTATATGACTCGGACATGTATTCAGCGAAAGGTACCACTTTAAGTGCGCACATACTATCTTTTTCCGCTCATTCAGACTGAGGTGGTCACTTTTAGTCGGTAGGTCTTATGTAGGCCTCGGTACTACATCAGTACTCCGTATGTAGCCAGAACCATTTATTGCTAGCGAATCCTACATACACAGGTTATCAGCCCATTTGGATACTTCAAAGTATACATCCTCTTGTATACCAAGATAGCTTTGTGCATGATTAGGACACTCTTCGCCTCCATGGAGAGGCTTGCTCTGCCATGAATTGAACAAACAAGAGAATAGTCTTACAAACTCCACCTTTCCGCTTCCTTGAAATGATGAGGTGGAGGAAAATGGTATAATTCAAGTTTGTACCCATTCATACCCTGTCAAAAATTGTACCCCATATACACTGGTATGTAATGCGGGTGATGTGGCAGCTGGCAAAAAAGTCCATGTACGTAACTCGTGCATTTGACGCATGTAGCACTTATATGCAACTTGGTACATAACTCGTGCACTAGCATGCATGTAATAATGGGGTACAATTTTGGAGTACGGGGTACAAAAGGGTACTGTATTATAGATAGCCTAACATAAAATAAGGTAAAAAAACTCAAAAAGACATTGGGTACAACTCTTTCATTGTGAGTTGTCTTCACTGGGGTAAGTGGAATGGTTTTAACAATAATTCAGACTTTATGTGTTTTGTTAGCACATTCGGGTCCCCCATAAGGTGTCATGATGATGAATATTACTATTGTTGATATTGCAGCCCATAGTGTTGAAGGACCATCTGATCCTACTCCCAACTCCAGTTAGATGCACAGATTCTTTAAAAAGTTATTGTCCTCAGAACATGTGTCACTCAGGCATAGTTTCCTGAGTGAGCATGTTCTGAACTATCACTCATATATTCACAATGGCATGCAAGTACCTGCACTTTGAAATTTCTTCAAAATCAGCAGTAGGTGCATGATATGGGATCACATCATGATGTCACAATTTTTTGCAAAGATCTGCATGTGTAGGTGCCTACAAGGTGGCCTAGCGGCATGGGAGTGAATTCCAGAACCAAGGAAACAACACCATGGATGTGGTTGGTAAATGGCATACATTGCATTGGCTAGGGGTATTATCACCTTTTTGAGGGAAAATTTTGTGGAGAAAGATTTGTGCACATTGAAGTCTGTGTACATATTTTCTTGGTTGGAAATGCTGGTGTCGTGTCATGACGGCTGACCCCCCCCCAAATGACATGTTGTCACCAACATGCAAACATTTTGGGAAAATATTGGAAATGTCGGCCCGGCATGTCATCAAATTCTGTTGTCCGGGTCATACCAGATGACATGAAGTGTTGTGGTCGGCCAACATGTTGACTGTTTCTTTTGGACATAAAGAAAAAATAACAAGTCTTGCAGAAAATATCATTGTATAGGCATACTGTAGTGCGCGCAAGTGACAAAATTGGTATAAGATGTGTTAATATACGTTAAAGTACCGTTTTGAACTAAAAAATGACCGTTTAACTTCAAAGGAGCAATGGCCCTAGCAGTCCTGGATCTGGATGGGTGGTCATGTTACAACATGTCAGCAGACATGTGACCCACCCATGAATCCAGTCACGACATCAGCAACATGGTGACATTGGCTCAATTCCAGTCAACATTGTCAGCATTGTGACAACATGTGAAGACATGTCACTGACATTCCCAACTAAGCACATTTGCCTGAATGCAATTATGGTTGGCAAACTTGTCTCTTGGATGGAACACATTTTTTGTCAGTGAACATCAACACACAAGTCATGTATTGAATCATAGCAACTTGAAATCAGATGATGTCGTTTGATGTTATCATCCAATTGACACATAGACTCATTGGTCCAAGAGGTGTACTG
>JALLPD010002937.1:0-10997 GCA_036940065.1 Cyclotella cf. meneghiniana
GAAATACGGCCACTACCAAAGAATCGTTCTACCATACGGGTTAGGAAAAAAATGCAATTCCTTGTCAAAGAACTAGTTTCTCAATAATTGAAATGGAAAATCCGAATTAAGTGCAATTCCTAAGGAAATGCATTTTACCAAGCTTTTGGCCTAACACATGGACAAAGGATGAGATTTGGGAAAAAAACAATACTTCAAAAGTTAAGAACTTCTTCCTGTCAACTAGAGGAGGAGATGCCCATCAATTCTTCAGGATTCAAAATCTATTTTTATATCAACAACTATGCAATTAACACCGCCATCATCATGTACATTGAAAAATGTCCACCTTCAATGAAAACCTAACTACGAATGTTTGCGTAATAAGCTTCCTCTAACCTTGATTCATAATCAGAAACCATTCCAGTTATCTGGCTCTCCATCGATTTGATATGAGCCTGCAGACGATTCTCTTTTGATTTCTGTAGTTCCAAAGTGTTGTTGAGTTTGTTAACTTCTGATTTGTGCTTTCGTCGCTGTTTCTCCAACTCCTTCTTGCATTCCAAAAGCTCTCTCTTGATGGGTTCTGCATCCTCTTTGTCGTGTAGTTCTTGCTCAAGGTGTTCTATTTGTAGTATGAGCTCCGAGATCTTGGCTTGCTTCTCCCTTGAGCATTCCTCCAAGAGTCTAGCAAATTCATCATCCTTCTTTCGTAGCATGCCTTCAATGTCCAAATCATCAATTGAGTTCTTCAAATGGGCGTCTTGGATCTGCTTGATAAGTTCATCTTCCCTCTCTTGCAGAGCCTGCTCCCTTCGTTTCGCATCACGCAACTGCTGCATGTAAGAGTCTTCCTTTTCACGAAAAGTTGCAAGTAATTCTTTCTTCACCTCCCGTATTTCCTTCAGGTGCAAGTTCTGCTTCTCCAGAAGTATATTCTCATATTCTTTCTTGATTTCACGGATCTTGGTGTTGAATTCATCTTCTTTTTCTTGGAGTGCCCACTGTTGTGATTTCTTTGCTTCCCAGAGCTTGGCATCAAAGCCATGATCATTTGCTTCCAGCTCTGTAATTTTCTTTTTCAGCTCACGAATCTCCTTTAGGTATGCATCTTCCCTTCCTTGAAGTTCTTGGAGCTGATTTTTGATGGCACGGAGCTGCTGGTGATAGGTCCGTTCCTGGTCCAACGAAAATCCTTCACTCTTGATGGCATCCAAATCCTTCAACTGCATCTTGAATGTTTGCTCCCTCTCCTCAAGAAGACGGATCTTTGATTCTAATTGATTTATTTGATCGCGATGAGACGAAAGCCCCTCACTTTTGATAGCATCCAGATCCTTTAACTGCATCTTGAGTGATTGCTCCCTCTCCTCAAGAAGACGGATTTTTGATTCCAATTGATTTACTTGATCGCGATGATACTCTTCTTTCTTGCTTAGTTCCTCTCGTGTCGCATTGAGCTTGTACCTAATGGGTGTAGCATCATCTAGTTGTTTTTTCAGTAATCGTTCTTTCTCCTCTAGATGACGGATCTGGTCTCGTGCTTCATTCAGTTGCTCTCTGTAAGGATACTCGGTATTCTGGCTGACAGGTTCCTTGTACGATTTCTCATGCAGCTCATCTTCTAGCTGTTTGATTTGTCTACGGGCATTCTTCAACTGGTCACGCAGCGACCGTTCTCTACCTTCAGCATCCTTCTTGATGGCATCAATAGCCCTCTTGGTTTGCTCTAACTCATCCATACTTCCGCTTCCCCGTCCCTTCGACCTGATACCATAGAGAGCAACTTCCACACTTCCATCACGATCTTCCAATTCTGACTCCAACTTCGAAACTTTATACTGCAGAGTAACAATTTGTGAGAGCAAATCCTTTTTGCTCGCTCGCTCCTTCTCCAATTCGCCCTCCAAGTCAGATATTGTCTCTCCATGTTCCTTCCGGATTGCTGAGTTAAATTTGCGCATTTCCTCGGCTTCCCTCATGACAGTATCCAGCTGCAATTTCAAGTGTGTCGGATTCTCACAAATCGAAGTGGGGTGGTTCTGAAGTAGCGATGATGTGATAGAAAACCCATCACTGCCCGATTCCTTGACTATGTCTTTCAGATGCTTCACTTCTGCCTCGAGCCTTAAGCGGTCTTCTTGCCAAGATTGCTCTTTCTTTAGCAGCTCTGCCTTCAGGGCGTACTCGGAATTCTGAGCACCCCAACTTGTCTCGGTCAGTGATCGAATTTGTGATTCTAGCTTGGCACGTTCTTCCTTCCACTCGTTTTCTTTTGCCATCCAATTTTGCTGCTGGGGATTGTCAACGTCGTTCTTGGCACGTTCCTCCTTGAGGTCTGCTTCTAGCTTGGCTCGCTCATCTTTCCATCTATTTTCTTTGTCAGCCATATCCCCTCTATACTTCTTCTCAAGCTCCTCCATTGCCTTGGCAGCACTTTCAGAGCGCTCCTGCGACTGAGCTCTAGACTTCTCAATCTCCACTGTTGCCTTTTCGAGACTTGTTCGTAATGATCTGACTTCTTGAAGGTGAGAATAAACTGCTTCACCATGTGTTCTTTGCATGGCATCAATCTTGACCTTGAGATCGTTCACGTGAACTTCAAGCTCAGAAGATCGCTTCCTTTCCTTGGTAAGTTCAGCAAATGAGTTGTCGTTGGCGGCAATCTTCGTCTCCATTTCCTTTAGCTGTCGCTCTAATTCCGCATTCTTTTCCCTTTCTGCATCAAGTTCCCGACTGAGAAATTTCTCGCGCTCATTGAATGCGATCTTTCCCTCCTCTTCGTACGTCCTCAGTTCGTTCAGTTGACACTCCATCTCAGCGATTCGTTTCCTTCCCTCATCGAGGTCATCGTTTAGCTGACGCTCACGATCTACGAGCCTTTCCTTCTCGCGCTCCAAATAACTTTCACGATCTCTCCACAACTTCCTCTCTTCTTCCAACCTCTGTTCGTAATCATTCTGAATACTCTTTTGGTTCTCGTGAAAGTCTCTTAACTTTTCATCCATGTTCGTCTTCCATTGGGTTTCGATCTTTTCCTTCTCAATCTTCAGCATTCTCATTTGGTTTTCGATGTCTTCTTTTGCCACCTTCATTTTTTCGAATTCATCCCTGCTAACTTTATCCTCGGATTGTTGAGGAACTGCCGGTTCAAAAAACACTTCAGGGGCGGGGTCGACACCTTCCCTTGCGGTACTTTCCTTATCATCACGAGTATCGGAGATGTATTCCAAGGTAGGACGAGACGAGTAAGGATTGGAACGTTGGTTAGACATTGTCATGACACGAGGGCTCATCGGAGGCAGACCCTGACGAGCACTGGGATCTCGACTGTGACGTGAGCTCTGATACTTCTCTATGATGCTGGTCGCATTGACGAGAGAATGCGTCACATTCTCTGCTTGAGGAGTAACAGCGTCCTGAACATCCCAAGAAAATGAGCGGCGATGCCCCATCTTTGGAGTGGGATCAGTCAATTGAAACTCTGGAGTGGTGGTTTTGGTGATGTCATGTTGAACACGGTCATAGCTCACCCTAGGAGAAGAAACAACACGCTGGTTGTTACCGGTGAGTGGATCGCTCGTGATGCTTCGATTGTCCCATGAAAGGCGAGGAGACATCTTGTTGCCGTCGTTACCGGTGCCGGTGGAGATGCCTGTTGTGATATGTTGACCCGCATTCGCTCTGGCAGTATTGTGTACCGGAGAAATGCCCAATTTATTCCAAGGATTGTTTCCTCTCGGAGTTCTGAAAGAAAAGGAGGCAAGGTGAGAAGTGTTATGTTTGGTGGTACCTCCTCCGATCCAAGACTAGAGACTCACCGGACGCCACCCAAACTATACTCAATATTATCACGAACCTCCCCCCCCTTGTCAGATCCTCCATTATCCCCACTTGTATCCATCCTCTCCTCTTCTTCTTCCAACAAATCTCCAAAGCTCACCATGGCGTTCGAATATCCATGATTCTTCCTCGCCGTCAAATCCATCTGCTGCATATTCGTATCCATGGTGATATCATCTTCGAAGGATGCATACCTTTCTGCACTGTTTTTGTGCTGATTATTAAGATGGAGAGAATATTTGGGACTGCTTCCGATGGAATTACTTAGATGCAATCCCTTTCGCATGATGTGGTTTGCGATTTGATTGGCCACTTCCGTGTGATTGGGATACGATGCGTTTTGTGCGAGTTTTAGAGGTGTGTTGCCGTCCTTGTCCTGAGTTTGTGAATGATGAGAAAGAGCAAGGGCATATCTATATGAGCGAACATGAAAACGAGAGAATCGCATGATGACGCGAACAGTTGAAATCACACGACTAGAGATGATGAGAGCATGAACCATATATGTCAATGTACTATGAGCTCACCCTAGTATTTGCCAAATCTCCGGTAGCCACCAACATCATCTCTACAATTCCACTCCCGTTCCCGCCGTTCCCCCCATTCGGACCCCACTGCCCCAAATAATGCAAGGGCAACATCCCCCGTGGATCCCCCACCATACTCCCCTGCGGAAAACTCATGAGCAGCGTGTATATGCACTCCCTGCTGCATCGTGCCCCACAAGCATAATGCAATGGAAGCAGTCCTTGATGATCTCGAGTACGCACCGAGGCGGGATGGAGCTGAATGAGTAGACGGAGAAATGTGTGCGGCGGAGAAAGTGCACATGTGGAGTGAATGGGGAGGAATCGCCACAGAATACTGCCATTGTTGTTGTTGTATCGCACTACCCAGGTGGCTACGTCATTCCTGCGTCCATCTTTCTGATTGGATAGAATGCCCTCGCATATTTTGGTAGCTCTGTCCCAATCGCTGTTGCCAATCGCCTCGTAGAGAGGCGTCACGTTGGTGTCATAGTCGACCGTGGCATCCGTAGAGTTGTACGATAGAACGAGTGAGGCCGCCGTGCTGGCGTTGGTGGCGTGGCTAGTCTGGCTGCCAGAGAGGCTGCCAGTTTGGACGGTGATGTTCTTGGTGGCGTAGGCCGCTTGGCCCTGCGAGGCTGTCATGGCCTCGAACCTCCAATTTGACAGGATGAGATTCTATTGAGGCTGGCTAGAGAAATGAATTAGTTGATTTCAACGAGCTCACGTGATGAGTCTAAAGCAAATTCAACTTTCGAGAAAATCTCATCTTTAGCCCATGATTCTCATGAGATAGTGCGCATCACAACCAGATTGGAAGCGTTCCTTCAATAATTTTCGCCGATTGACGAGCTACTGTTTCCTACGTGAAACAATATGTGGTAGGACTCATAGAATTCAAATTGATGCCGACGATCCATTCTGTTGGAAAGAATCTCATTTTGCTTGCCATGTTGGTCTGTTCCACATCCTTCCACGACACACAGCACAACATGTCCGCCAATGGCCGATGACATTCATCGAGAGCCATCTATGACAACAACGCCCGATGTACTAGAGCACAAATAATCATCATCAACAAAGAGGTAGGACCACAACGGCAAACAATGGGCATCAATTGATGACAGGAGTCTTCGAGTCGCATCAACGTCGTCAATCCGATCTAAGTGGAGGAAAATTGCTTGCTACATACGCGCTTCTTGAAGGATTAACATCCCATGTGAAACAACACGAGATGCTGTGTCAGCTTGCCGAAGTTTCGTTCCGTTTTCTGTGCTGTGATGCGGTGCATTTATCTTGTCTTATTGAGATGTTTGCGCTTTAGGAAATTCGTCTATAGATTACTTTAATTACTACGTGATACTATCGAAATGAAATATTGCATGGTAATTGGCAATAGCAAGGTTGTTATCAATCATAACTCCTTCTCTAGTGAGACATGTGAAAGTGTCTTAATCGATTATGAGAGATGTTAGATGGCAGATGACAACATGTCGGCTTTCTTCAATTTTTGTGTACTGAATTGTGGAAAATGCAGGAAATCAAATGCGGAAATTTGTTTTTTTGGTTATCATTGTTCCGTTACGACCCTGATCCGTTTTTTCGTTGCCTATTTTTCATCACAATATTGGGCAACGGGAAACTAAGACGCAGCTTATCTCTTGACGCAATCAAACCATGACAGCCAACCCACCAATTCTGCAAAATTCGCACGACGATGGAAGCTCTGCCGCATTACAGTTTTTGCTCACGGCGATCTGCACATGGGAGGTACTCTATCATGTCGTGCGTTTTTCAATAAAGATTTGTTTGAGAACGAGTCCCCAGTGGATGTTAGACGATTCGTTGTTGAATGGATATGCGAAAAGTAAAACTGATCATGACGATCAATCAAATGGATTTTCCAAAGGCAGTCATCGAATTCAATCGAATGGATCGTGTAATGGCAGCCATGAAAGAGAGGCGCTACAACAAGCGAAACGCATACTATCCCAACGTGGTGCATCCTACGTCATCTCTCTCATTCATGCAATCTACGCTTCCTGCCGAGGTGTACTCCATCTCTATAACCTGAGAAATGTTTCCAAACTAGACAAACTTCTTATCCCCCAAAAGCATGCTATAGATGGAATAATCACTCCACGATGGGCCCACCTGCAAGTAGCAACGACCAATACTATCTTCCTCTCCTACCTGCTGTACGATTTAATTCATATACTTATTCAATATCCCAAACTGGGAGGTGTGGACACCATACTCCATCACATCTTGTTCGCCACCTGTAGCATTATCAACGGTACCTATGGCATTCTAGCCTTTCCGTTTGGATGGTTGGTGGTTGGAGAACTCAGTACGATATTTTTGAATTGGAGGTGGTTTCTTTTGAAATCTGGACGCGAAAACGGCTTGTTGCTCAACGGGGTAAATATGTCCTTTGCGGCATCATTCTTCCTGACAAGAAATATTGTGTATACATTGGGCATGGTTCATTTGTTTTATGGTAGTTCGAAAGAGTTGAGTATGTTGTCAGAGATTTCGGGGGTGCCTGTAGGTTGGATGGGTTTGACTGTTGGGTGTATGTTTTTGGGTTGGGGGTTGAATGTTGTTTGGGGTTACAAGATATTTAATATGGTTAGGAAGAGGGATGGGAATAAAAAGAAAAAATGACCCACCTTGCATCATGGACTCGTGGCAGAAGAAAGACTTTGCAAGTAAGTAATTCATGAACCCTGAAGTAAATGAAATAGCCATCCCAATGCATGCTGTACCTTGCGCCATAATGAAAGAGCTTCTTGTCGTCCAATTTTTATGATCAAAGTAGTTCTAATGATTCAAGTCATCCAACACTCAAAGACAAAGGCTGTATGATCATTCTACCGCTTTTTGATGTTTTTTGAACAATTCGATATATCATGACAGGGATAGGTTAGAAGGTGGTGTAGTGATGCAATGTCTGATCAATGCTCCTTTGCATTTGAAGCCAATGACATTTCTAGAAAAGTAATGTTTCTATTCTATGGCAAAGAAGTAATGTCATCAAAGTGAGGTTGAGGGAAATGGTCTTTTATAATAGTTGTTATGTGATTATATTAACAGAAGCTTCTAATAAAAATGCAATACAAAATACTTCAGTACCTAGTGGTCAGTGATGGAGACTATGAACTATGACTCATAGCCTGGTACCATACCTATTCCAATGTCATTTTCTACTGACTATGAGGACAACTATGAGCCATTTAACAATAACATAATAACTAGTAAAAAATATCCCCATGATAACTACACGTAAAACCTCATCTACAATTAAGCATACAAAACACACACAAACCGCCCTACTTCCTTGCCCTGAACACCCTGTGCTCAGACACTTGTTCCCTCTCGGTTCTCTTCTGTTGTCTTGCCATTGCCTCTTTAGCCCTCTGAACAGTTGGACTTTGTGCTGCCCTGGCCTCCTTCATCCTCCTTTTTCACGCTCTCTACTTACAATCATTCATTGTGTCTCAGTCTGACCCTGGTGCTCCCTCCTCTTCTTCTGCCACTCCCATTCCAGGCATTCTTCCTGGGGCTGTGTCATGCTGTACCTCTTCAAGTGGTCGGGTAAGATAAGAATGCTGTGCGTGACTATATTACATCCAATTTACTTATCTTCTGAGCATAGGGGTGTTTACTGGCACCCTATACTTGACAATCTTCCTCTCAACAAATACCCTCTTCCCTGTACCAATTGTGTGCTTCTTTGTAAATTGGCTTGGCTGCCTGGAAACCAAATTTGATTCATTCTTTTTGCCAGAATACTTCTTCTTTCTGGGAGTGGTAATGGCAGCAACTGTGCCGCTGTCTGTGTGGTGAGGCTTGGGTGCAGCCATAGAGGCAGAGGGGACTTCTGCCTCATCCTCGGATTCAAAGGGTTCAGCTAGAGGGAAGTGAAGTGGGACAATTCCAAATCATCAGGTTCTGCACCTAGAACTGTTGGAATATCTGGGGGGTGTCTTGGTTCCCAGGAGGTAGCGTGGTGCCATCATCATTGACAGGTTTTGGCATGACTGTATGCATGGAGGGGACTGTGTTGCGATCGCAGAATGATGGCTTCTGTTATCATTGTCGGTTGATTTGTTGATGAGAATTGTCAGTGTGATGATGGCAGTGGATGTGGGTCTCCACCTTAAAATAACAACACCAAGAGCCCTGACACGAATTCCTTTTATTGTATCTTTACCTTGTACAATAGAACTAATACCAAGATACATAAAATCTTTTGAATTAATGACAATCATAAGCAACCAATGACCATCAATTCCATGACATTCTGGTGTGTCAATGACAACAGACACATAGCGGTCAGATGCCCAACAACCCGAGGAAGGATTTTTGCGTGTCAGGTGGAGGCTATGAGCAAGGGGTTGCGGTTGAACGCTTGAAAGCAACAACAGCATTTTGGGCTATGAATAGGACTATGACAGAGGGTAGGCTCATAGTCCCCATCACTGACCACTAGATACATAATTTTTTCCCTTGTGCTAAGCAGGTAGGAAGTATTTTTTCCCTACAGTTTCCCCCCACACAGCAGTAAGGTACCGTACGTGTTGTGTGAGAAGGAGGGGAGCAATTAAGAGTAAAAAAGATTTGTGTAAATGTGATTTGTGATTTGCAAAACATGGTTGAGGAGGCTTCTCATCAACAATGATTTGTGTAAATTTACAAAAATTTGTGTAGATTTACACATTTTTTGCCCAGGCAGTGAAAAAAATGTAAATGTGCAAATGTGATTAGGCTCAGACTTTGTAATGTTCAATTTCAGTTGGCCGATCAGAATCCATAACAGAATTTTTGGTGAAAAATCAATTTGGGTTGATCTTGACTTTGTACAACAAGTCTGAGTTTGGTCAGATCAGATTGGCTAATTGTCTAATCAAGTTTTCCCACCAAATCTTTATTTTCCTGCTACATCTTCAAGTTGTTCAATTATTGACTGCCACATCAGTATATTTCCTGCAACTTTTCCTGACATGTTGTCAATTTTTCAAACATTACCTGCCGCATCAGTTTATTTACCACCACCTCAATGTCCCCCCATTTCCCAAGACATGTGGAAGCAAATGACTGATTGGAAATCCAATTGGATGTTTGGATTCAGTGAGGAAAAAAAGGAAGCAAATGACTGATCGGATATCCGATTGGACGATCGGATTTTGCCAGGAAACAAGTGTCCAATCGGAGCTCTGATTGGACTGTCTGACTCGTGACTGATCCAATTAACCAATAAAAAAACTTGGGTCAATGTGATTATATATGGTCATTGGGTCGTACAAAGTCACCAATTGGCTGCATCAATAGCTCAATCAAACATATGGGACTCACTCCAGTCCAATCAGATCAATCTTTCGGGCCTAAAAAGTCCCAGCCTTACTGAATTGTGTTTTACAGCATCTATCATTAATTTTTTTAAAGATGTCTTCATCGGGGCTTCTCAATGTTTTTTATTATCATTATCATTGTTAAAAAAATTGCTTTTTGAAAAATCTCACATAAGTGACATCACGTTTTGTCACATCAATACTTAATGCACTCATATCATTTTTTCCCACCCAAAACCTTATGCAGACATATCATTTCCATAATGATAATTACTTTGACCCTCCATTTAACCTAAATTTCAATTTTTTTTCAACCTTTGCATATCGAAAGACTGGTCCTTTTCATGCCACATGTCACTCTTCCCCAATTAAATATGTTTTTGTATGCTGATTATGTCATGTCACATCTGGCATCCGCAGAAAATGTACCAGCATCTATGCACTAAGAAAAAATAATTCAAGTGCGATTGTTTTGAAGCCCACAGGTGCAATGGCATAATCACTGTCTTGAGTCTTGGTTGATATCACAATAACTTCTTCAATTTGCATCTATTTGGACTAATCAAAATATATGTATCAAAAAATAGTGACTAACGATCCATTTAATGATATTTCAACTTAAACTGGTATGACAGCTTCTTCCTGCAATTGGGCTCCCCTAAATTCTGTGTCGTGCCTAGCCAAAAGTGACAAAAATGGCCAATCACAACACAAAAATGCCAAATCCTCCCCACTCTAGCCGCAGCCACAGCCAACAAGCACCTCTACGAAAGCATTCAAAATCTGGTCCTCGAACGTGCTAAGGCCGAATTCATAAAGAAGCAAGAACGCATTAATGTTGGTCGTTATTTAATGCTCAATTTGCTGTTATTTTCGCCTCATTTAGGAATGTTGCTTACTTGCCATAATGAGGGAACTGCGCATCGTTTCGGGATGATTGACCTCGCCACCGCCACCGAATCAGATTTTGACGACTCCGAAACATTCAGCAGTCGACCGATCCCGGATATGTTTGCCTACTTTGATTTCGTAGAATCGTTACCGCCATACTAGAGATTGGATTCCTCCGAGGACGAAAAATAGGAAGACTAATTCAAAATTTGCCTGTCCCGAAATAATGCATCCGGTGAGTTGGAAGCGTTGTGGTTGAAAAACTGTATACCGGATTAGGTCGACAAGGAGTTGGAAGTCATGGCGCAATAAATGAATGCATCGACAATCTTTTGGCGAGCGTCCATCGCAGATCAGATTCTCTGTCAGGTGATGATGCTATGTGTACTCACCTTGCAACAGA
>JALLPD010002939.1:0-13142 GCA_036940065.1 Cyclotella cf. meneghiniana
TGAAGTCAGCAGATAAGTGGGAAAGGTGTTATGTACTCAAAATTTTTATCCCAATTTTTCCAGATTATAATTTTTGTTGGTATTCCATGAATCCATTTATTATTTGATAAATTCCCCCAACCTCAATACAAATAAAACCCTTGCTGAAGTTACACACCACAACAAAGGCACTACTTAATTTTGTGGCACCCCCTAAAAGTAAAATAATTGTCTCTCACAATTTTATTAAAAGTTCCATTCCAAATGAAAGTCTTCATTAATCTTTTAAATATGTAAACGCAACCAAGATATCCACAGTGGGATAGCTGCATATAAATTCAATTGGACCATCAAAAATTTAGGTGACAGATACATGACTGTAAAAAAGAGGTGGGCATTCTTGTCACAGTGTGTTGAGGGGGACCAAAAATATCCACAGTAGCATGGATGACTGTGAAGCAATATATGTTGTACAATTTGTTTCATCTTCCATTCGGGCACTGCTCAAAATTCGATCAGTGTCTGTCGGAAGCAGTTTAATTTCTGTTGAATTTGATTAATGACTGTCAAAAGAAAAACCGATGGGGATATCTATAATACTCATAAAGGTTAGTCAAAAGGTGTTTGGTCAACTGGCATCTGGGAATAAGATTGGCAACAAACAATGAGAAAGAAGTTTAAGGTCCAAACACATACTTTACGAATACAAAAGATTGATGATATATTTTAATTTCTATTTTTTTGTTCACTGTCATCGGTGGTGACAAAGAGTGACAACAAGTTCCTTTGCCATGCTTCTGTGTCAAGTGATAAAACACATTTCAAATGAAGAAGAATTGAGGTCAAATTTGCACTGGGTTGTTGGGAATGCTTCTGCTTGTCTATTGATAAAAAGACCTATAATGCTGTAATTTGTGAAAATGTCCCCAGTACAAAATATGTAATAAAAAAGGGTGATAAGTCACAGTTCAACAAAAAATCAAGATGACAAGTGAGAGGAATGTCACTTAAAAATTAATAGCTTTAGCAGAATGAATGTAATTCAAAAACTCCAATAGTAAGTTGGTGAAGTGTCTCGTGGCATTCACAATGAGTTGGCATCAATTTATATCTAGATCTGATGCAGTTTTTAAGTGCTGATTTCAAGCTTGTCTCAGTAAATTGTTTCTAATGGAAAAGAATGACGTGTTTTTTGTAGAACTGTCGCCCTGGAAAGTTAAGGACACCGGCAACGCTCAATTTCCATCATTAGGTTGAGCCTGAAAAACTTTCTTGACAAGATAGAAACTCATTATGGGGAAAAGGAATGACAGGTAGTGTCAATATACATGACACATTTGTTAACGATGCAGGATATGAGAAATTCATATAAATTCGACAAGAATGTGGTTTTTCTTATTGATGTGCATCATTTAAAATCCATGTGAAACGTGCCCCTCAACCTTCTAAAGATGCAACAGGCTTTGCTTCCATATGGGCTTCACTATCATGTTGAACATCTTTATTAATAGAACTCAACTTTGCCGTATCATTTTCTTCAAACGACTGATTCGATTCTTCATTCTCCTGTCCCTGTTGCTGTTTTTTCTGCCCGACCTCTTCCTGTCTCAATTTCTTCGTGGCCAATGCCTTTTCCGATGCCTTCGCCCTTTTTTCTTCCGGGAGCTTACTGCCGAAGTCACTTCGTCGCTTACGTGCTAATTCACCTCGCCGAGAACAAAGGATACCGATCAAATGTTTCCCGAATTGATTCTGATCTCGCCCCCAAGCATGTGCAAGCATTCTTTGATATTCATCATTGAATCCTACCAACAGAGCCATCTCGGTGATTGCGATCTGCTTCTCCCATACTTCAAGTTTGCATTTTAAAGACGTGGGAGGCATAAGTCCTCTTGCGAGACATTCATTTCTACGGTGCCATCCTGCTTCAAGGTGAGAATTGTCTTCGAGAAATTTTGCCAAGGGCAAAGTTTGAGTGTACTCAACATCGTAATCTTCGGGCTCGTAGGGGGGGTCTCCATCGTGATTCGATACCGAGTCACTTTCTTATTTTGATATACCTCGCGCCCAAACCTCCCTTCCAAGCAAAACTTGCTGGCAAGATATCGTCATATACACTTTTCCCCTGCGGTTCCACCATCCGCTTCTCCTCAGAAGTCTTTGGCGGCACTCTCCTCATCTCGGGAGGGGCAGCCAAATATCTCCAATGACGTTTGCACATGTCATCGTACCCACTCTGTCTCTGAGCCTCGCAACCGGGTACTTTGCAACGCTTTGGCTTCGCCCCGTGTTTTTGACAGCGACCGTGAGATTTGATCAAGTTGGCGCATCCTGGATACCGACAGATGCGTTTTTTGCGGGGTACAGCGGCTGATTGTTCTGTTTTCATACATGACGTGCAACGCCAGTGGCATTTTGAACACACGGAAGGGCGAAAAATAAGAAAGCCACGCACCTGCGCCTTACCTACTTTCATCATGGCCACTGCGATGTCACTCTCGCTCGGAATGATCGGACAGTGCAATGGATGGGGATTGTCATTCCCGGTTGATTTGGCTATTTGGAACATGGTTAGGGAAGGGGGTTCAGACGAGCACGGGCATCACTGTCGGCAGTGAAGCACTCTCATCGTTCTAGTTTGGTTGTCGGGTCCCCTTCCACTATTATTTAGCCTTCGATGTGTGTCTTCTTTTAGCCCTTGTTTTGCCTCAACTGGGCATTGCATGTGGGACTTGATGAAGACTTGTCCAACATCCATGTCCCATCTGACGGAAAATTCCGTCGAAGGACAGACGAGACACAATCACCAAGAATTCTGAAATTACTGATTCCTACGTTTTCGAATCATTCCGTTTGAGTCCCCTTTCCGGCCCTCTTCTCGCCAAATGATCGACTCTGAATGGACACCAAAAAATAATATCAGGCCTTCGCGTGAGTTTGCGCTTCACGTCGTCACCAACATGCGTTGATCCCTCTCCCCCAACCATACGAAACACGCTTTCGAAAGTGTCGACGCATTGCCAGCACTAGGTAGCGCAATCAGAGAGTGCCATCGCGTTACTCTATGAATCGGAAGTCCATCGACGCGAGAAGAGATTGAAGACGCAACAGCAACAGCAGCAGCAGGTGACTACGAAACATATTGTGATTTGTTGACCAATCAGGTATTATTCGTTCGATTGGCCGTATCGTGGAGATCGGAACCTTGAATGCTTGATTCTTGACATGGAGAGGAATCCGATATACTATGCCGTGTGTTATTCCTGTTTTCTTGCGATTTCGGCGGTCCTTAAACGTATGCCATGGAAATTCCAATTATCCGGAAGAAATGATAAATCATCATTACGCTTTTTTTGGGCGTGTGCTCCACGGTGCGTCTGTCTCTGGCACCGCGAGAGGGGGGATCTTCCATCCCAACGGGAACGCCTTTGTTGAGATATTTTAGTTGAGGAGAAACTAGAAAATCATACGTCAACTCATTGATTCGATTCTCGAAGTGTTTGCGATCCAGGGATTTTTCCTTGAAAATTGTAATTGTTTGCTGGGGCGTGTGGCCGATTGCGCTCAACTGAATTATTGGAGCCACAAGGTGTGACCATATTGTGAAAAAACTTTGGTATCGAAAATAAATATTACGCCCGTGTTTTTTAAATCTGTTTGTTTGGGGCAACCCTACCGAATTTCGCTTTCAGTGGAATTTCACCATGTTTTGCTGACACTTTTTTATACTGACTTCTTTTTAGCATTTTATCTCTCAGGCTTTCGTCCTATTTCACGCATCGATAGATAGGATTTACTGGAACATAAAAAGATAACGACAAGTGCGTCTCCAGTGAAAGGTATCAACCCAACGAGAAAGTTGAACACCCGAACTTCTTTGTGTGGAGGCGAGTGTTGGATTGAAGCGCAAGCTACAAGTAAAATAACAGAAATCATGTCACAAGCGCCATCAGCAAACATTCCAAGTGATGGGATACAAAAGCGGCGTCAGCAACGTCCCGAACTCTCCCCTGCTCTTGTCACGTCTCCTTCTCCCATCAACTCTGACAATCACGGAGCTCTCTACGCTCGCTTACGCACTCAGGTGGAGTTCTATTTTTCTCCTCAAAATTTGGCTCGTGACACCTATCTTCGGAACATGCTTACTGTGAAGCATAACGATGTACCATCCCCTCCCCCCATGCAACTGATGACGCCTGTTGCGGTAATCACCAACTTCCCCAAAGTGAAGGACATCTGTGCGTCATTCAGCACGTCACTGTCTGATCCCCCTCACGTGCTTCTTGCGAGAGCTTGTGAAGGGAGCAGTGTTGTGATTGTCAGCTCAGACGGTGCCTGGATTGGTCCAGCGTTGCAGCTATTGCCTCCATTGACAACTCCGGCTCCAAGGACGGCCCCTTCTCAAGCCCAACCCCTCTTTCAGCGCAGTCCTTATCCTTCCAGTCCTCACCAAAGAATGACCATGAGCCCTATGGGAGAAGTTCAGCCGTTGCCTTACGCAGGTCCACAGTCAGTTCCAGTTGTTCAGAATGCCCCGCTTTCCCAGGGTTCGGTGAGCCCATCAAACTCGCTAGACTCGACGCCCTCTCAGATCAAAGAAGTCGTGGTTGTGGTTACAGATATGCCTATGGAATGTAATCCAATTCAATTGATGACAGCTTTCACAACAGATAGCATCCGACCGAAGTCAGTTTCTGCTGACGGAAACAACAATGTTTGGTTGGTGACTTTTGTCTCAGATGCGGATGCGAAGGCAGCCATCATTGCAAGTAGCGGGAAGACTATTGCAGGTGCGCCTATTAAAGCAAAATTGAAATCTGATCCCAATTCTGCAAAAGTTTCTGTCGCTTCTGCTTCGGGAGCATCGTTGTCTTCGATGTCAGAAAGCCATCGACAACCCCATGTGCAAGTTGTTCACCACCCAGCTGGGCATCAGATGGTGCAGCAACCGATCCCAATGCCTGGAGGAGCTGTGATGTATCCACAGGGTGCTTATCCGATCCCACAGCCATCTCCACCGCCTCTTGTTCAACCTGTAGTACCACCTTATGCCTTGGGGCCACATTACAGTATGACGCCGATGCCCATGGGGGGAATTCCAGGTCAGCAGTTTCCACCGTATCCTCCGCAGATGCAGCCGATGTATCCATATTATATGCCTCAACAAGGTCAACCTCCCTTTCCAATGACTCAAATACCCATGGGTAGTCGATATGGGCCCGTTGTTCCTCCCCCCCCTCCTCGCTACCATGGTCCACTTTACCCCTATCAACATGTCCCTCAGCAGCATAACATGGGAGATAACTTTGGGCACCATCGTGGACATCCAATGCGTCAACACAATGGTGAAGGGCGCGGGCCGACGGGACATTTTCATGAAGGAGGACAAAAGAAGTCTGATCATGGTGGCAAAAAGAAGAAAAACAGATACCAGAGAAGAGACTACCTAGAAGGCGGGGCCACTCAACAATCGAGCCAGCACGGGTATCTAGAAAATTCATCCTCTCCTAATAATTTTGCAACACACGGAAAAGGGAGAGGACGACAAGGAGACAACTTTAGACGTAGTACTGGTTCATCTTCGCCCGCGTTCAACAGGCATCAGCGAAACAACAATAATAAGTTATCAAATAGCGTCACCGAGACTAGCGTCGATGTACATAAAGATGGCAAAGAAGACATATTCAGCGCAGCAGATTTTCCAGGATTGGGCGGAGAAATGATGTCACTCAGTAATTCGCACAATTCTGGCTCTCTCAGCCAAAAAAACGAAATGAAGAAGCTGAGTGGCTACGCAGATGCATTACTAAAAAAAGGTGGGAAAGAAAAAGATTTGGAACCTTTTAGAGAATTGAAAATTACCAAGGAGATGGAGAAAAATGAAGTCGCGAGCGGGTCCCGTCAGACAGAATCAAATGAAAGGGATGTACTTAGTGACATCCATGATCTACGGATTAGTGGAAGTCGCGATCAAAATATTTCAGAATACAATGCTGCAAAAGGTGGAGGAAGAGAAGTCAACTCAAGCACTGCCGATGGAAGTTCAAAGAAAAATGTTGACCATCTTCCAATTTTACCTGGAATGTCTGACATCGGACAATCCTTTTCGGTTGACATCGAGTCAAAGTCGGCTCAAAACAACGCACTTCATCACCCCCTGAATGAATCAGAAACGCAACTCGTTTCTCAGGAGGCACATGATACAGTTCCAACAGTCATTTCACAGCCACTCCCGCTTTCTCATGCGACTTCCACCCCTGTAACCAAGGCTCAAGATAAACCAGCGGCATCTGGTGCGTGGGGAAGCAGAAGATTGTTTTCTGATGTAAGTTCTTTGGCTGGTACACATTTCTTGGAACGTAAACGTTGATCTAACAATTGTTCGTGATCGTTTTTGCACGCATATAGGTCATCAAGGACTAAGAGTAGTCTTTCGTTTTTTTCGCGATGGCCCACATGATTTTGCCTCGTTGTAGGTATCATGTAATCAGACAGAACTGCACTTGCATGTTGTTACTTTTTGTCCCAACAACAGTAGATATCATAGGTCATTTAACGGAAACAATGCACCGTGAAAAGTACGCCGTACAAGAAATCTGTTCCTTTGTGTAACTGTGTGTCCCTTGAACAAATGCACGTCTACTATGTAACGACTTTGCAGCGGAATAAAATCAGGAAGTGTGTTGCTTACGCGAAATATTAGACTCTAGATTTAGTCTTCGTACAAGCCCGTTATATCTCGAGAACTCTTTTATTTGCCAGTTCAAGCTCAGAGTCTCTTTCCTTCGGCGCCTCACCCTTTGAAACTTGAGAGGGTCAATAGTATATCTTTGCCATCATTGTTTTTCCTGATCGCCTGCTTTTGGTGCCGGAGGAGAAATCGCTGTCAGTATCACCTTCATTCTGCTGTATTTCCTGCTGTCTTTAAATAAAGCCTGTTGCTGGTTCGATTAAAGACTTTGGTATACTAGGGTCGGGTCTTAAGCATGGTTTCTCGGACCACGTCTCGATTCATTGGTCGTCGCATGTATAAAATGGGTACATCATTAAACTCATCACATGATTCCATACATATAGCAGTCTATGAGTAGAGAAACAAACGATTATACAGATTGACGCAGTGTCAATGATTGGGCATCAAAACACCGGAAGGTGTTCGACTCATATCGATTTTTTCGCACTCCTTGATAGTCAATAAAACGAAGTCGCTCTTACTTCAACTGAATTCTTCGCTCTCGCCTTCTTTGTTGTTAGCCAACTCTTCTGTATTACGCGAACCTTCAAATGCATCGAAAAGCGATAAACCCATCCAGCTTTGTAGGATCCATCTTGCCCTATGATTTCTGTTTATCAGGCCATCGCAGCTTTCTGTCATCTTGTTTTCCATCTGTTTAACGATTTCCTCTGATTTCGGGCGGCGTCCACTTTGAAGAAAAACCCATTCTAGATTGGCCGTGTGTTTGAAGCGATTGCTACAATATATCAACAATGGAGCAACAATACCTAATACTGCATGGGACTTCTTTTTGAAACTTGTTGACAGATGATGTACATAGGGTGAATCGAAGGTGAAACATTGCTCATTGCATAATCGTCAGATTTGAAACTCAAATGGTCTGTTTCCTTCCTCATCGTCTAATCGTTCATCTATGAAGTATAGGGTGCCAGCGATATTTCTAATTGCCGCCCATGCGCCCCTGGATTCTACTGCCCGAGTTATCTAGGACCCCCCACAACAAACGCTACAGTGCTAACCTGTGGCCAATCCTCAACTACTGCCCTCAATGATAATCCAAACCCAAAGAAATAGATATGGGTCATTACGGCATCAGCAATAACGTCTACCTCAGCCAAGTGAACGATGAAGCAATAGAGTACACCGACTGACCAACGGACCAAGTCCTCTGCCATGCCAGAAACAGCTGGCTTGATGGTTGACTCTTGAGGATTCTTTTGTCCAGAGAATACCATTCATCCTCTGCCGTGCAATCCGGGTGCGTTTTCTACGGGTGTTGTGCGGAGCATACATTGTGTGAGGTACCGTTGCCTGTGCAGATAGAGAAGATAATCGGATGTGTCATGATGATCGTTCGGTTGTTTTGAAATCTTAACAACAATTAGGGTTGGCTGGTATCTGTGTGGTGTTACGAAAGATGATTTAGAAAGGCAAAGTTTGAAGTTAGAATGATTTTACATTTGTTTAACAAGCGCGCTGCACAATTTAAGCTATTTACATGTCAAGCTCTTGGCATTCCCTTCCCTCAGTTTCAAAAATATATGGATAAGTATACGTTGCTTTTGTTGATGTGATGTGTCATTTTTGAGCACCGCTGATGAAGATTCTCTCTCAAGGATGATCCGATAATTGGAGAAGAATTTACTCCTTGTTGATAGTCTCTCGTATATTGTCGATTGTGATTCAGTTTCTACCCATCACGAGTTTAAACTTAAATCTTCTTCGATTGTTGTTGTTGGTCTCAAATGTCCTGCTTTCTACATCTGAGTGAGATTAACAGCACGAATGAAAACCCCGAACCTAGCAGACACAAAACATCCATGTCAAAAAGCTAGGGATCAATCCCTCTTCTGCTCTCATCACTCTTCTTAGCAACCCCCTCTGCTTTTCTAATGGTGGACCTCCTCATCCTCCTCAAAGCCTCACTCCCATTGGTCTCCACTCCATCAATCTTACAACACAACTGCGTAATGAGCTCATGCACCTCCTGATTCCCAATATCTCGCGATACCCGTCTGGCATCCACCTCAGCGATTTGCTTCGACAGCGCAGTGAGCGCGTCCACCCCGGTCTTATCGACGGTATATTGCGCAGAATGCAGCAGCAGTATCTTGGCACGATCTTGTAACCCGATCCCGATGGACTGAACGGCATGAGACTGGTCCACGTTGTAGATCGTTCCGCCCAAAACCATGGTGTCATCATCCATCGTTTTGTGTTTGGCCACCAAACGTTGATATTCCGGCGCCAGATCAATCTTTCGTTGGATTTCTTTTTTGAGATCCAGAAGCGTGCATGTTGATTCGAGTGCTAATTCGAAGTGATGGCCGAGGCCGGCAATTCTGAGCGTGAGCATGGGGGCGGGATGGGAATGAATCACGAGTGACGATTCAGAAGTGGGTGTTGAAGTGGACTTGACGGAGGCGTGGCATCCTGATCGGCTGGGCGAGCGATTTGTGGACATAGCTGTTGGCGTTAGAGAGTGATAGTTGGAAGAGTGGGGGCTGCTTCGTTTTGGTTCAGCTGACAGGGTATGCTGTGATGAGTGATGAAAAATGTAATAGGCTTGTAATAGTTCAGCGCTTTCTTAGGTTGTGGGTGTGTAAGTTCCTATCGCTAATTTTTTTGCGGATTCAGTCCCGTGAGAGATAGGAAGGTCAATTTCGTGGTTTTGTATGCCACTTAGGGGCTGTATTAGCGCTCGAATATGTGCACATTTTTTGTTTTTTGCACATTTTTTCCACTTAGGACCATCATTAATGATGCTTCCCGTAAAATAACCTCCCCGATTTCTNACATTTTTTTGTTTTTTGCACATTTTTTCCACTTAGGACCATCATTAATGATGCTTCCCGTAAAATAACCTCCCCGATTTCTAGTTTTCACACATTCCCCCGATCTGACGTGTTTTGAAAAATCGGGGAGGCCTCTCTCCAGCTCCCCGAATTCAGAGAGTTGGAGAGAGGCCTCACCCCAAATTTGGGGAGCGAATTTTCCAGCCATCACCACTCGTTCTTTCGTTCTTCCACACACATCACCACTCATCCGTCCCATCATCACGCAACTTTGCAACAATCGTGATGCATGCACTTCTGATCTTGCGCTCGCAAATCTCGCGATCACAAATCTAGCAATTGCACATCTAGCGCACCTGTCACCACCATGAGATCTCGCACTCACATATCACGCTCTCCCAAAACTCGGGCTCACACTGTGCGTCAGTTGAGGAGCCACGCACCTACCCAAATCCATCAACTTCCTACTCACCTTCGCGACGACTACGAAAGCGATGCAGACTCCTCCAGCGAAGATGACCGGTCCATTGAATCGAGTAATTCCACAAGAAGAGAGTGGGACGTAGATGACCTGTCCATTGAATCGAGTAATTCCACAAGAAGAGAGTGGGATTTTGAGGAATGGAGTGATGAAGAAGGACTGGGAGACATCCAAGATCTCGAGGAATTGGAGTTTCTGAATGGAGTAAACAAAATTAGGATTGACAGGTGGGAGCATAGACGTTTGGATTGGAAGGAGCATGTCAGGCAGCTAGTACATGAGGATTCATTCGAGAATGAATACGGAATGACACTCAGCTGCTTCAACGAACTTGTCAATATCTTGTCTCCAAAATTGAAGAAGAAAGAGTACAATTGCCGTGATGAGATCATCACTGTGGAGCACATTGTAGCCAATGGTTTGCGTATTTTGGGAGGAGGGCGACCAAAGGATCAAAGACACATTTTTGGGATGTCAAGAGATGCATCCTACAAATCATTCTGTTCTTTTTTGGATGCTGTGAATTCTGCTCCGGAGTTGGACATTAAAATGCCAAATACTGCTGAGGAATGGAATGCGCTGTATCACGAATATAGACGGAAGAGTAACAATGAACTCATGGCAGGATGTGTTGGTTGCCTGGATGGTTTTTTTCAGAGAACTAACAAACCAACTAAGAGTGAAGTTGCGAATGTAATATCGTATTATTCAGGCCATTATGAATCGTATGGTATCAACTGTCAGGCATGCGTCCGTACCAATCTACAGTTTATGTATTTTGGTGTTGTTTCGCCGGGATCAACAAATGACAACATTTCGTACCCATTGGCAACAGGATTGAAGGAAATCTTCGATTCACTACCACCTGGACTGTTTGGATTAGCTGATGCCGCGTATACCCTGAGTGAAAGTATGTTGATTCCCTTCGTTGGTACAGACCGGTGCGATCCAGCACAAGATGCATTCAATTATTATCTGTCACAGCTTCGTATCAGAGTTGAAATGGCGTTTGGTAGGCTTGTAAACAAGTTTCGAATTTTAAGCGGCAAGGTTGGCGGAAACATTGATAGAGTGTCGGCAATTTTGACTGCTTGTGCACGTCTACATAACTTCATTATTGATTGGCAGGGACAAGATGATACTCATTCTGAGTACGCCACTGTCGAAGAAGAAATGGAGGCATTGCAAATCACACCAAATAGTGATGCTCCTCTGGGAATGTCGTTTCTCCCAGTAGTACCGGATGAAGAATTCGAGGCATTTCCAGGAATATCAAGAACTAGAGAGGCTATCGTGGAACATATTCGTGAACATGACATAAGAAGGCCACTACACAATATTGTACGCCAAAGAAGAGAGCAACTTGACTTGGTTGTTGTTTCTCCGAATGGTCATCACACAGATCGTGAATTTATAAGTCCTATTTAATTTAGTGAATTTATAAGTCCTATTTAATTTACTATACATTTCAGTTGGGAACCCTGAATTTATTGTATTGTTTAATATATAATATACATTTAAAATTGGATCCGTGAATTTCTAGTGATTAATACATTTAAACTAAAGAGAGAGTGAGTCGTCGCTACTTTCTGGAGACTCGTACCCAAGCTCTTTCTTTAATTCGTCATACTTCTTTACGTAATGCTTCGCCATCTTTTTCATGTGTTTCCTCTGCGCACGCAATTCTTTCAGAGACTCCTCCGACTCCCCATTATCCCTATCCTCGAAGAATTTCCGCTTCAACTTATTTCCTTTTGTAGTGTATAACTCACCCATTGACTTCATCTCCATCATGCGATCAAATTGAATTATCTCACGGCGATCACTCTCTCTCGTGCTGATGGCAATTGCGGCTCGCTCCGTCGCCTCCACCGCAGATGACTTCTTCGTTCGAAAATTGTTTGTATCTGGCATGGGAGAGAGACTCCGATCAGTAGCTGTACTGCTGGAACGACCGAGGGGTTTGAATGTATCCATGGAACCACGTTTCAAGTTAGCATCGAGCGTAGGATAGGCACATGCAAGAAGAGCTTTGTCTCCTGCCTCCATCAAACAATGATGTAGGTAGAGGAGGTACACTCTCCCACCAATACAAGCTCCGAAGTCACCATGAAACCCAGAGAGTGTCTTCTTGTTGCATGCTTCCTTGTACAAGGCTTGAACAAACAAGAGAACTCTCTTAAATTCAACAACAGAAAGATCGTCGTACTCACTCAAAATGCTTTCTTCCACTGTGTACCCGATGAGCTTTTTGGCGGCGGTAGGGGAGAACTTGAGTAATGACGGATCCTCTGAACAGTAGTGTGAATGGAGGATCTGCCACGCAGTTGCCTTGGGATTTCTAGAGTCCAAGTCATCCTTGTCGTGAGACTCTTTCAAGGCGATGTACTGTTCCTTGCCCTTGACTATGACGTTAACCATTCGGTACAATGTTCCGTCAACCCTGATGAAGTCCGGCTTGGTGGTGGGTGACTGTTTCTTGGCAAGGGAGTTCTTGATTTTATGCTTAAACCCCTTGCAGTTGAGTTCATTTGCAACATTTTTCCCCAGCTCGTTGTTTTTGCGATGGGCCTGGGATATTGCTATTTTGTTGGCTTGGAGGAAGGCTTGCTTCACGTAACACTTGAGGTCAAGCCACCTCCGAACTCCGAGTGTCTCTACATCAAGGCCATCCTTGGTCAGAACCACATCTTTAAGGGACAGTGAGCTGGCCCATTCTACGAGTCTTGCTTTCTCGAGTTCTCGGTCCTTGTCTTTCTTCTTTTGGACAGGAGATGTGTCTTCTTCTTGTGCATCAATGAGCACATCTTCACGATCACTCTTGTCGGATTCTGGAGGATTCGTGGGCTCACGTGCGGTGTCAACCCCAATTGCGATGGCAGTGCCAGGAGGCGTGTCAGCGGGATTGCCAGTATTAGTCCCCACTATGGTAGCGACAGTGCTATCAAGAGGGCAATCCATAAGTGGGACGATGGCGAGAGGGGGGCTAACATCAGACCCAACAGAATCGGTGTCTGTTGTGAGTGCCATTGTTGATTCCGATGCGTGTGGAGGAGATGCTATGGAGGTTTGATTTCTGATGGGTTCAAGTGGAGATGTGTCGAGATGTGTCTTGGCACGTGACTCCATGAAAAATATGGGAGCTGTGAGG
>JALLPD010002957.1:0-10697 GCA_036940065.1 Cyclotella cf. meneghiniana
TAGTTAAATTTGGAACAATGATACAAAAAGTCATTCATTCAACCTCACCTTTGATAAAAAGAACATGTTATGAATGTAACAATGTTAAATTTCCATCATTTGATAACGCAATCAAGAAATTCATGACAAAAAGCACAAACTTAAACAAATCCATAGAAGTCTCCTTTGTCCACTTCATCTACATATCAACTCCACAACTGCACTAATCAATTCAAAAATATCATATGTACAAAAATAATTTCATCAACAAAAAGATAACCACTCTCACCTTTCTTCACACATATCCAGAATACATATAAAATAAAAGAAACATAAATGATAGCTGTAAGATTTGTCAGCATACAACATAAATTGCAGAATGTTACATATACAACAATGATACAGACAGTCATTTGTTTAACCTCAACTCTGACAAAAGAATGTGTTATGAATGTCACAATATTTCATATAGAACATGAATTGTAAACACAGTCCAGAATTTATTTCCAAAAAAACACACACACTTCCAAAGAAAACACCCCCTGCACTTGCTCTCATGCTCTTGTCTTCTTTGGTTCCCAATCTTCAAAGTCATGCTTCCTACATTGCACATTCCTGATTGTCAAGGCAACAATACGTATGTGATGTTGTCACATATATATGACAGAAAAAATCAACCACACACATCCACAAGTCTTACCCTTTACTTACCCCTCAAATGCTAAAATAAATGTCACGAAAGTAACAATGTTACAGTTATATCACAAATTGAAAAAACAATCCAGATTTAATGACCAAAAAAGTACAAACCATAAACACACCCAAAGAAATCCCCTGACTCCACTCCATCTAAATATGAACTCCACACATGCATGATGTGTTGTAATTCCAGACCATCACAAGAACACAAATGTTATATATGTAACATCATTACATACAAACTCACAGACATTGTGTGTAATGCTCACCCCATGCCATCTTTCACCTCTTTTTGGTAAAACATAGAATTGAGGTCTTTTTGTGATATTTCAACACAGAACACTGGACTCTGGATGTTAAAATTTCACATCGAATATGAGACATCATGACATACATGACATAAAACAAAGATTGAATCCTATAACTCACATGATCAGGTCCTGGCCCTGCCAAAGAATCACTAGGATTATTAAATGCAGATCCATTACAAATGAAACAGTGTTACATTTGTAATCACGTTATATCAGACACACCAATGACATAAACATTTACGATTGTCACATATGGAATTGAATTAGGAGAACAAACTGACCTGGCTGCAGCTTTGCAACATGGACTGTTCTAGCTGATGCCATGACATCATGCACAACCATGACAAATTCCCCCTCTTGAACCAAATCAGTAACATTAACATGGTAATGTTTGTAATTACAGACAACAATGATACATACTAATATGTATTACAAATGGAACATGATATGAAGGACAAAATTCACCAGACTGTGGTGTTTTAACATCTGTGTCTCCCAGTTGATGTCTTGCTATCACTGACACCCTATCAGGTTCACCCTATATTAAACCAAGATTGTTGCATATGAAACAAAGTTACATTTGTAAATCATGTGATGTCATACACAAACATGGGTATATTTATGTTTGAGTTACGTATGGATCATGTAAGAACAAACTCACCTGGCTCGGCCCTTGCACCGTTGCAAGAGCCCTTGCATGAGTTGATGACCTACCATTACTTGAAACCTAGACAGGCTCAACCTATATTAAACCAAGAGGGATCAGAAGTAATGTTACATATGAAACAGAATTACATCGTTAAAACAGAATCATGAGACACCTGTTATTCGTTCGTCACTGTCAACAAATCAAAGAACGGAAAATTCACAGCCAAAGTTTGTTCTAGCAAATGGCCACAAATTTCAGTGGACTTCTCACTAGAAAGCACAAAAATAACCAAAAAATAAAAATGGGCTGAGCAATAAAGCAGTCAAAGACAAACAAAAAGCTTGCCTGTCAAACACAACAATCAACTAAAAGAGGATGATGGACAGGGGAAAAGATGCAGAAATTTATAAGAGGCAAAAAATCCAGTGGAAAGCATCAAAAATGAAGCCAAAAAATGAAAATTGGTTGAGCAATACAACAGACAATGAAGGCCAGAAAAGGCTAGATCACCTGTCAAACACAACAATCAACTAAAAGATGGTGATGGTTAGAAGAAATCATGCAGAAAGTCAAAAAGAGTCAAAAAACTAATAGAAACCTCCAAAACAAAGCAGAAAATGAAAATCCCAAATGGTTCATGATGGTACGTGAATATACCAAACATGTGTTTGGATGTGAGTGGGCCAGTGGCCCTGCCAACTGTCAAAAAAGTGGACTTCCCCCTACAAAATCACAAATCAACTGGTCGATTCAAGAAAGCACCAAGAAAACAGTTAAAGATTTACTATATTCTTTCTTATAAAATGATTGCTTTGCCAGCAATCTACAGGTAGCGCATGCAGGTTTAACTTATAATTGTACACTCGCAAATAAATATTTTATTATAATTGCAACAATTAAAATATGTCAACATACTGGAGTCTACGTGAGAGTTTTGCACGTGCATTCAAAAAATGAGCATGAGCAAAAAGTGCATGTAAATAAATCAAATACAATTTAAAAAATATCATCTAGCACATATAGCAATAAATAAAATTCAATATTTGTAACTGTTGACATCTGCTGAAAGGAGAGTTGCCTTTGAACTTTGATTAGTGCCCCTTTTGATTGAAACTATTTATCCATGCTGCTTTCCTTGTGATCATTTGATGAATGTGACCAATTGTGAAAACTATTATTTAACAATTTCTCCTTCCGTGTCATTGCCAACACAAGCCGACATCCCAACAAATGAACAAGAACTAATCTTTGACTTGCCATCTACCAACATAGTCATGAATCAATGTGTCTCCAAATACTATTTTCCAATCACCATCTACACTGACTTTGATTAATTTGACTGCCACTTTGTCTCATTCTCCAGTGTTTCATGCATATTTTTCTTCCGATGACACAGACTCAATTTGCCGTACTGGCAATGAACCCTGACAAAACCCACTCATCACTGTCAAAATCCTTCTAATTTGTTGGTTGATGATTCTTGTGATAAATATCCTTTCAATCAACCTGTACAAAGTATTCAATGAGGCAATTGTTTGAGAGACAGATGGGTAATCATTAGCATAACAGCTTGTCATTTCCGAAATCCATCTCTCTTGCTTGTCCCATCATAACATCCATATTGCAACAAATATATCATGATAGAAATCTAGCTATATCTCAAATATTACAGCAAATTGGACGAAACCAAGCAGTTGTTTAGTTGCAGCGGATGTTTCAGTGAGTGCCGCAATGGCAGATTGATGATAACTGACAACATCTTGATGTGGGAGGCCAAGGTTTTTTTGACTGTGGAAATTCTCATGGTGTGTGAGAACTGTGTCGCAAATATTTGGTGGTGCATAAAATCTGCTACATTTTCTAAATTCACCGTACAATTTCCACTAATTCTGAATGTTGTGTGACATAATTCAACTTAAATTGGTAGCAATCAATAATAACCAAAAATACCTCTAATTGATTGCTAAATTGCTCAATATGAACTCAAAAGCATGCATGGGCACTCAATCGTGTTCAGGGAGTTTTGAAACAGACTCAAAGGCTGTGCTGCAACCAAATAAATTGCACATACAATATATTACAATATTGCAATAATATTCTTGCAATATTGTCTATGTCCAATTATGCTATTGCAATGATGTGATCTTCAATATTAAATAATTGCCAATCTTTACATACCCTGTAGTAGGTACATCATTCATATATAATACATAGTTCACCTTGTTGCCTCTTATTTCATTTTAGTTTAGTCCATTTTTATTTGTTTCTATTGCTCTCAAATTTGCCATTCATGTCATGAACTACAGTGATTTCAATTTTCTTTATCAAGAGCTTCAAGAATCTGCACCAATCATTTTTGCATTCCAAAAACTTGATCATTCACACCCTGACAAAGATGTAAGATTATTCAACTTGTAGCAGTTTAGTCATTGTTGTTTATTTCAATTGCACTCAATTTTACAATTCACATCATAAACTGCAGTGATTTCAATTTTCCTTAGGCTGTGACTAAGTAACCCAACATCGATTTCTGACATTTCTACTTGCATATTACTGCTTTTATTGCCAAAACACCTTTTTGACCATAAAATATTTGCTTGACTATGTAAGTGCCTGATGACTGAAATTATCACATCATCCTATTTGGTACTGCAATTTTGTATCTTTGATGTACTGTCACAACTCAAGACAGCACTCTCCCACCATTGAGACAACTTCTGCTGCACCATCACAACATGGCCAGCAACAAAAAAACAACCCCGATAAACATGTTCCAGCACAATCACCCCAACACACACACCCATCGCGGTGAGATCCTCTATTGATTTTATTGTGGATTTGCAATAAAATCCCTACATTAAATTCTTAAATCATTTAATGATTATTTCATATCTTTGCAGTTTTATGTGTAGTAATCAATAATCAAAATAAAAACTCATTCACACATAGAATGTAATCTAGGTAGTCGAGGTTGATTGTTGCTTTTATACTTCTTTCCCTGTCTCTTGAGCAGAAAAGACCATGGTCAATGACATGCTTCTATCCCTGTGACTGCCAGAGAGCAGGCTAAATGAGCAGGCTAACTGGGAAAAGATTGGTATATTGTATTGTACCATTTGCTATGGCATTGTAGATACAGTAAAATCTACAAAATCCTGTTAAAATGAAAATGTCCAATGTCAATGTCAGTCCTCAAAAAGGGGTGCCATTTATGGAAAATGCCAGTCATATTTGTGGCCTGATGTTGACAACTGACATTTGAAATCACTAAAAATTAGGGATACATGGTCAGATGTCAGTTGTAGGGCTTACATAGTTGCTGACATTGACACATTTTGAATTCATGGGACTGAAAAAAATATCAAATAGCAGTGTTGGGCTACTTAGTCACAGCCTTATCAAGAGCTTCCAGAATCTGCACCAATAATCTTCAAATTTTTAAAACTTTCTGTCCACACCCAGTCAAAGAGCCATGTCAACTGCTTAAAAGAACTGAACTAATCCCCATGTGGATGGTATCATTGCACCTAATGAGATGGTCAATACAATCATGACCCTCAAGTCCACTGTCAATGATGTAAATTATAATGTAATTTGGGATGTGCATGAATATCCTAGAGGTAAGCATGCAAATGTAATAGAGAAGGAGGAAACAAATTTCAGCAGGGGAAATTACAGCAATCTTGTGTCCCACCTGAAGACCTGCAACAACAAACAGAAAACCAGTGAACCAATTGATCCACACTCTCCTCTCATGGAGTTTTACTGCAATATGAAGAAAGCAAAAAAGATCCAAGGTAAATTGTCTGACTTACATGATGCTGCAAGGGCTAAGATAATACCCATTGCCAACAAGGATTGGGGATTGTTTGAGTGGATTTTTATGATGGACAATGAGAGGGGGTCCTGATCAAGTGTGAATAATGAGTCCTACAGAATGATTATGACACATAAGAACACACTTTCTGTCAAAACAGTGAGAAAGACCATGGTTCTGATTATTTATATGACTGAGAAAGATCTTTTGGATGAGATGAAAGCAGCTGGTTGTAGAAGGTTGATCCATGATGGTTGGTCTAAATTTAGAATGAACTATTTGGGACTGTTTGTATCCTACTTGGTAGAGAGACTGTTTCTAGTCAAGCATGGCAGGCCTATTGAGAAGAATGTTCATAAGGTAGCTTCTCTTGCTCCACCACTACACAAGATTCAGGTTGATAAAGACTTTGACAATGTTGAGGATAGATGGAGAAGAAAGAGAGATACTGATGCAGTTATAACATTCACTGCCCAAACCCACAAGGATCATATAGAGAATGCCATGGCTCATTACATTGACTGTGAAATTGTGGAATGGGGTACTCATCAGACTTGCAGCAGTATATCTTTTAATGAAAAGCTAGCCAGGCTTCTCGTGATGCCTATGGTAAACTGTCACTGCCATTGTTGCACAAAAGACAGCAGCAATAGGATTGTTAGTAGGGTGGTGGATTATGAAGGAGTATATGGGCTCCAACAAAAGTTCTGCAGTACTGTGCAGGTTCACTGACTTGTCCCAAAGTTGGCAACACCACCAAGTTGACTGGATGGTCTTCCAATATGAGATCCTGATCACACCTGCATACTAACATTTTTGCTGTTGAAAAGAAACCGAGGCTGACATTGAGGTCACTTCTGTATCCAAATCCACCTTTGCTACACAAACTCTGCCCAAATGGTTTGGTGTGCTTCATTTCAATACTGTCGAAATGCAGAAGGAGGATCGTATTTTGGCCCAATGCCAAGATGATCTTGCATGATTGATGAAGGAAATGGAGGCAGGATTGGTAGAAGCAGGTAACATTTGGTTTCACCACAAGATAGGCACCACCTACATTGGTGCCAAATCTGAGAAGTTGACAGATCCTTACTGGGCTAAGGGAGTGGTAAAAATTCAGCAGGGCTATGCAGATGATATGACCCTCAATGAAATTGAAGCTTGTAAGTCTTTGAAATCTGAAATCACCTCAATAAAATGACATTGCAGGAAGAGATGGAAGCAAACCAGAAGAAATGTAATGCCAAGCTGTAATTGCTGCTGTTGATTTTTCTCAGGCCACTGACAAGTGTATGGATCGTGTCATGGGCTCTGCTGTGATTGTTGCATGTCTCTGGTCAGTTGCTCATTATGTCTTAACTACATCAAGAAATAGCATGTCTCCATTCAAAGGGTGTTCAATTGTGTTCACTACTCACTCAAAGGTGGTCAGCTCTCAAAAACAAATGGAAAAAATGTTAAGTCTCCAGAGGCCTAATACATTTGCTCTAAATTTCTGCTGATTGCTTTTAAATGTCTATTGCCAGTCATTTGTGAGGTCTCAGTGTCAGTAAATTAGATTGGGAACAAAAATAAAGTAATTGAGTATTTCAGAAAATGAGACCAATTGGAAGAAGAAATAAGTTTAGCAATTTGTTTTTGTCATCAATGCCTAGGCTTAAGGCAGTTTCTGTATTATAGAAAACATCATACCATAGGACCTTAGTATCATACCTGATGGGGTTATGGGCACTACAATTTTACCATCTGAATGTCATCTGGTGCATATGATTTGGCCTGTTCTTGCCGCATTAGAGTAAATAGTGGCTAGTACGCTCAACATCTTACCGCAACATCATATCCTGCCACCTTCCCCTCAAAATTCTGATTTCTTTACCATCAGAATGCAAGGCTTGATGTCTGACCATGACCACGATGTCACCTCTTCCTCTCATCAGGGGATGAATGCCTCTAATATTGCCTTTTAGCACAAGAAGTACACTGCTGCAAGCCAGTCCACAGCACGGGCAGCTATGGGATGTGCATGTAGCACTGAGCTTCTTGCTTCTTGTAAGCATATCAAGTTTGACAGTGCTCAGTCAATTGAAAGTTGACAAGAGTGACACAGGGGCCCTCATTTATAATTATGGAGGTTTCTCTTGTCTGAGGGGTATGATAGTACGAGGTTATTTTTCTATGGTATTGTACAGACACAACATCATAGTACCCTCAGCTCATAACCTAGCTGTGGGTAGAATATCATGGTACTGCAGTACTGTATGTTATTTTCTATGGTACAGACATGGCCTAAGTGTCTTCCAGCAATGACACAACATCAGTCCATCAAACTATCCACCACCTATAGTATGGTATTTGCCGAGTACCATAAAAATTGATGAAATAGTCACACAAAATGTCCAAAATCTTGCCAATGTGTGACTCTCTCACCAAAACTTGGCAAGGAATAAAGCAAGTAAAATTTAAAATTAAAAAATCCAGACCCTAGAGAGTACTGTATTACTTTCTTGTTGTTATGCACCCTCATGTGTCTGCCAGTTTAATTTGGCAGTGCGTTGTACCCTCACACTCACTCATCACCCACCTTTATGCCACCCCAACCATGGAAAACCTCCCCTCCCTGGGCATCTGGGATCACCATATTTACTTGCCTTGGAAGAGGATTGGGGATTTGCAAAGGGGGAAGTACTGCTTTGATGACATTTTTTAAATGCAGCCACTGAAAGGTAGTTGCCTTGGCAGCAGTCTGCAACAACTGGGATGCATGGGAGTGACTGTCAAGATAGCTGTGAGTTCATCTGGTGCTGTTTCTCAGCAGACAGAACAATCCACCAAACCTAAAATAAATTATTTCAATTTACAATTTAACTATTACCTAGTAAATCAGTTTCTTTGTGTTGATGTAAAAATAAACTAGTTTACAATCTAAAAACTTTGAATTTGTTCTCCCATTGCAGGGGTGTACACCTCAAGAATCCACACCATCACTCCACAAAGAAAGTGACCCTGCGGATCGACAGCATGTTCCCTGAGAGCAAAGCACACCCAGCGACCATCCCTCCCATCAGGAAGAACAAAATAAGTTGCAATGTCATAGGACTCATTTTTTGTGTGTTAGACAACAAAGCCAACAATTGGAACAAACCGTTCCGGAGGAGGGAGAGCTTCAAACATATCTATTGCAGGAAAATTACTATGTAGATATGTAAGCCCACCAAAAAAGCAACTTGATGTGTGGTGAGGGCATCTCTTAATACATAGGTGCACAACAGGAATATGTGACGTCACTATTCCTGTTATTTTCATAATTTTTGGTGACTTTCTGTGACATCACGAGCAATAGTCCTATTACACATATTTTTAAGCAACTCTTAATACATGAAATAGATCATGGAAATAGTCTTCGTTTTTGCATAAAGCATCTCTTAATACATAACTCTGATGATTGGAATAGCGTTGAGCATCTCTTAATACATAACTCGGATATTCACTGACTTTGCATGCAATCGTGCAAGCAAATTTTTAAACCTCTCCATATCACGGTAACTACGATGGACGTTGCAAACTCCCTTTCTCTCTCCTCCGTTGACAGTGTCCACAATGATTCAGATGATGAGGAGATTATCACCGCTGTGGGAGGTGCAATTGCATTCCTTTTCTGCGTATCAGCAGTCCCAACACGCCAGTGATTACAAAGACTTGGACCAGAACGGTTGTCAACGGGGGAAAAAACATTGTGGATCGCTTTTTCGCTCATCTAGACAAAAATTTGATTATTCGCGAGCGCATAATGCCATCGTATTTGATTTCTTGCACCCTAATGCTGTTCATGGTGCAGAATTTAAATTGATCTTCTTCATTTCGAGAACACGCTTCAAGCAGATGATGACGGAAGTTATGACTCAGGATGGTCTCGAATTTTATCAGGACCGACGCGACCATCAAGGTGTGACAAGCTGTTCTCTTGAGGGCATGCTTTTGTACCCCCTGAAGACTTTGGCATATGGTGTGCCATATTCTGCATTCGTCGACTATTTCCAAATTTCTATTCAATTTGGAATNCTCTCAAGGGTATGCTTTTGTACCCCCTGAAGACTTTGGCATATGGTGTGCCATATTCTGCGTTCGTCGACTATTTCCAAATTTCTATTCAATTTGGAATGAAGTTGTGTAGAGAGTTTGATCGTGCGATCCAAGCTCTATACATGAAGGACTATATGTAGGTTTCTGATGAGGTGGACCTTTGCATTATCAACAAATTGCATTGCCATGTCCATGGAGTGGACAGTATGCTGGGTTTGCTTGATTGCTCACACACGATCTGGAAAAATTGCCCAAAGGCATGGGCAGGTTCTTACCAAGGAAATGAAAACAAGCCCTCTATAGTGCTTGATGGTATTTCAGATTTTCACATGTTTTTTGGCATGCTTCTTATGGCTACGCATGTACTCTCAATGACAAAATAATTTTCGACCTGTCTCCACTTCAAGAATGCCTTCTGGATGGTTCATTCAAAGATAAGGAGCTTTCATCCGGTGTCATATCATTCTCCATTGCAGGTGAGCAATTTAACAAAATGTTCGTTCTCATTGATGGGATATACATGAAGTTTTCCTGTTTTGTGAAGGGGATAAAAATTCCTTTGAAGTGAAGCAAAACAAGATTTACAACATGGCGAGAGGCTGCGTGGAAGGATATTGAGAGGGCGTTGGGTAATTGAAAATCATGTGGAAGTTTGTGTCTTGTCCCATCAAAATTTGGAGTTTAAATGATATTGCTAGCAGAATGTTGACAGCATTGATTCTTCACAGTGTTGTTGTTTCCGATCATGTTATGGGTCATGTGAACTCGAGGTACAATTCGGCATGTAGAATTGATGACTTGGGTGATTTCCAGATGGCGAATCTACCACAAACTACTCTGGAGGTTGAAGTTATTGTAGATAATGAAATACCACAGTCTGTTGTGATGTTGTAGCTATAGATGGACGCTGGGAGTGCCTAGCCAACAAAGAAGAGCACAGTTGTCTTCGATCTGCATTGATGTGAAAGAGTATTAACTAAATTTTATTATTGGACCACTACTGATTGAAAATTCTATTAGAACACAAAACAATGAGACTTAGAATAGTTTATTTCTTAATCTTCCCACTGTCCATCGGTAACTTCCATATCCTTAGAGGCATCATCATCAGCTTCTTCTGGTGTTTTGTCTCCCTCTATTTCTTCCACCTCTTCTACATGCT
>JALLPD010002958.1:0-10430 GCA_036940065.1 Cyclotella cf. meneghiniana
TAAAAACAAAAGTACTGACTTCTTGCAATTCACAAATCCACTTACATTTTTTTATAACGCTGAAAGAATAGCTCAACATGAGAAGATAAACAGTGACAAGACAAAACAAAAACAACAATACCCCACAAGCAAATTGTTGAATTCAGAACATTTTGAAAAGTGTTGTAATGGTAGTTTTACTACCGCCAGCATGCTACCATCATGACACTACCTCCGTGAGGCTACCATCCACACGCTACCCTCCCCACGCTACCATTACCACTCTCCTGTCCCCACGCTAACACTTCCTTACCGATGGTTCCAGCCTGTAAATACCCTACAAATGCTAGAATACTGATGATAACATCCAAACCCTGGCATCAAGTAGCTACCATCCTGCCATTACCATCCTAAACTGATGCTACCATCAAAGCACTACGATTCCAACGATACCAACCTAATGGCATATTCCTGCATCAAAAGAAAAGGTTCACAAATGCACTTAAATTTTTTAGAATAAAGCTGAAAGAATAACAATAGACATTTTTTGAGAAAAAAATTCAAAATGCCAAGAGAAAAAATTACAAGACAAATAAAAAAATACCCCACAAGCATATTGTTGACTTGAGAAAATTGTGAAAGGAATGAACTGTTGCAATGGTAGTTCCACTACAGCCAGAACGCTACCATCACGATGCTACCATCCCAATGCTACTGTCCACATGGTCCTGTTTCCACTCTCCTGTCCCCACGCTACCACTTCCATACTGCCCTACCATCCCCACGCTCCCATCCCAATGCTACCATTTTGTCATTACCATCTCAATGATACTGTCACAACACACAACATGATATTATATTCACTTACTCTTTTTCAGCAAAGCTGGAAAAAGAAATAGATAAATGGTGAGAAGAAGTTCATGTTGCTGCTGTCACTATCATTGTTGCCATTGCTGCTGTCATTGCCCTACAAGACTAACACTCCAATTTTAAAATATTCACTTACTCTTTTTCAGCAAAGCTGGAAAAAAGAAATAGATAAATGGTGAAAAGAAGTTCATGTTGCTGCTGTCACTATCATTGTTGCCATTGCTGCTATCATTGCCCTAGAAGACTAACACTCCAATTTTAAGGCATATGTCCCCAAACCAATTTCAACAAACATGCATTTCAACTAACATGCAAGCTGCAAAAAAGCTTGCAGCGGCTGCTGGTAATCAGAACTTCGAACTTTGACTTTGATGGACATCGTCACAGCCTTATAAAATTGGTCAAAGTCATTGGTGTGGATTTTCTACCAATACAGGGTTGGTAGCGTTTTCAGTATTGTACCGTATTATTGTTGATGTTTCCCTCCATTTCTCAATGACGCCACTGTTGTTAGCCTAAATCTAATAAATTAAAAGAAAACCTGAAATCTTTGCTTCCGTCCTTTGCTTTCTATTACCTTTTTTCTATGCGTTGCAGCCTCGTTACAGCTATGAAAATTGAATATGAGGAATAAAACCGAATTTTGATCTTGTGCACGTCAATCTCCATCACAAACTATGACAAACCATCACTTTTTATGGTATGTACAACATGATGACCATGAGAGTTAAGGCAAAACATTGTCGTGTCCATCGCTGGACAGGGACATCCAATTCGTCGCTCGTCGTCATTTGCCTGGCCATAATAACCTCCATCGGCAACTCGAACCCGTGGACTAACTGCTTCGGATTCGCCCGCCCAGCATTGCCACTGCCCAACAGTCGCCCGCCCAAGTCTCTCTTCTCCAACGATGACTCGCAGTCGGCTTTGTCCTCCTCCGGTCGCGGCGCCGTCAAGGGAAAATCGGTGTCCATTTCCGGAACTCCCCTTCGCGGCGTCTTGCTACACTCCTCGCATTCCCGCATTTCCGGCGCGAACAACGAAACGCCTCCGTCGCAGCTCGAAAGCGTCGTGCTCAATGCCAAATCCCTCTCCGAAAACTTGTTCCGTTCCAATCCATTCTCCAATCCCTCGTTACGCACCAAGTACGTCACCGCCATCGCGGCGGGACTCGCCGTATCGCTCGCCATGGTACCCGAAGCGGTCTCTTTCTCATTCGTCGCAGGAGTCAACCCGCTCGTCGGCTTGTGGACCACGGTAGTGCTCGGATTCTTCGCGGCGGCCTTTGGAGGCAGAGCGGGAATATGCTCTTCTGCATCAGGGGCCTGTTCGATTGTCGTTGCTGGATTGTGTGCCTCTCATGGACCTGGATATTTGGCGGGATGTGCAGCCTTGGCGGGTGTCCTGCAGATCCTTGCCGGATCGGCGGGATTGGGAAAATTGATACGCTTGGTGCCGCATCCTGTCATGATTGGGTTCGTCAATGGATTGACATTGGTCATGTTCAGGGCCCAATTGACGCATTTTAAACATGATGGAAAGTTCTTGTCATTCTTCACTCCGCAAGGACAGGCGACTTATGCATGTACCGGTTTGACCATGATCTTGGTTAGATATGTCCTACCGAAACTTCAAGACAAGATTGAAGCTGCCAAAGCGAGTTTGTTCACATGATTCATTGAGATCACACTGATGTTTTATATTTGTCTCAAATTCTCGCTCACTCTCAAACGATTCTGACAAATGACAGGCTATCCCGCCCACTCTTGGAGGAGTCGTCATCGCGGCCGCCGTGGCCAGATTCTTTCAATGGCCAGTGAAAACACTTGCCGATGTTGCAGGCGCAGAGGTAACTCTTCACCGCCCCTCCTCCTCACTTGCTTCTTGATAAATCCATACAAACTGTATCTAATCACTCCTTTCATTCGTCCTTTCATGCTGCTCTTGATTTCTTCGTGACTCGCCAAGACATTCCGCGGAGGAGTATCAGTCTTACCCAAACTTGGGCTGCCATCGGATTTTTGGATTCCCCTCTTGACTTCTCCACTGGACACGCTCAAAATCATCTTACCCTATGCAATCACAATGGCAGCCGTAGGCTCCATAGAATCATTGCTAACTTTGCAGTTGTTGGATGGGATCATTGACGATGGGAAACGCGGGTCTACCAAACGTGAAGTTATAGGACAAGGCATTGGCAACCTCGCTGCGGGGTTGACCGGGGGCATCGGGGGATGCGCATTGATCGGACAATCGATCATCAATGCCCAAAGCGGAGGTGGCGTCAGCCGTCTCTCGGGGATCTCCATGGCTATTTTCCTAGCTTTGGGTATTGTTACTTTTGCACCGCTCTTGGGTCAGACCCCCATCTGTGCTCTGTCGGGAGTCATGTTGCTAGTATGTCAGACATCGTTTAGTTGGGGATCTCTGAGATTACTCGGGAAAATTCCAAACTTGGATGCATTCATTATCATGCTTGTTACTATTGTTACTGTCAAGGATGATTTGGCGAAAGCAGTCCTCGTTGGAACAATCACTTCTGCATTAGGATTTGCATGGAAACAAAGTACTACCATTTCAGCTGCCATTACAACTACTATCCTTGATCTGCCACATGGAGGACCGCGACTTCCCAACATTAAATCTTACAACATCAATGGACCGCTTTTCTTCGGGTCCAGCCAACAGTTCTCGAGATTGTTTTCTGTCAAGGAAGATCCCAATGATATTGTCATTGATTTCACAAATTCGCGAGTGTTTGATCATAGTGCCCTTGAGGCTATCAATACCGTAGCGGATCGATATGGAGCATTGGGGAAACGTGTGTATTTACGTCATTTGTCAAGTGACTGTGCAAAGCTATTGGCAAAAGTTCATGATGGAGGGTTGCCGCCGTTCATGATCGTAGAATCGGGGAAATTCGATCCAGTCTATGGAGTGGCAGAACAGTCAAAATATTACAAGGATGTTTCTGTGGCCAATTCTGGTTGAAAGCTATGATACATGTTACCTCAGAAAAGCTATGAATAAAAGCATGCAATTGATTTTGGGTGACTCTTGAAAGAACCATGAGAATAGGTCATATCACCTTACGATCGCTCTGCAGTTTTACAGGGAACGTAGTCAACAGGTTTCAAAGTATAGATGAGTAGCTATCTTGTAGGCTGATTATCAGCTAATATATATATATATATTGCTGAATACAAAGGAGTTAGCGCCAAAGTGAGCGATGCATTGGCTATCACGACAAAGAGTCAAATAGCATGCACAGTTGAGCTAGAATATGATTAAAAAAGTTATTACTAACATCACTGTCTCAATGGAATCACCTTACTATCATTCTGCAGTTTTACGGGGAATGCGGTCAACAGGTTTTAAATTATAGATGAGTAGCTATTTTGTAGGCTAATTATCAGCTTAGGTATAAATTGCTAAAAACAGCAGGAGTTAATGGCAAAGTGAGCGATGCATTGGCTATAAAGGCAAAGAGTTGCATAACATGTACAGTTATACTAGAAAATGAGTAAAAAGCTATTACCAACATCAATATCTCAGTGGGATCACTTGCGATCATTCTGCGGTTTTATAGGGAATGTGGTCAACAAGTTTCACAGTATAAATGAGTAGCTTTCTTGTAGGCTGATAATCGGCAAGGTATATGTTGCTGAAAACAGCTGGAGGTAGTGCCAAAGTGAGCAATGCATAGGCTATCTAGGCAAAGAGTTGAATAGCATGCACAGTTGTGCTAGAGTACAAGTAAAAAATTAAAACTGACATCACTTTCTCAATGGAGTTTAGGGAAAAGAGCCTCTGGCATGGCTAGTTAATATAAAATGTCATACTTATAAAGAGATGGTTGGTTTAGCTATAAGTAGTTTTGTAGTAATGTAATGATGGGCAATAAGATTGAGTTCTTGTGAAGATGATAAAAAAAGAATTAAAGTCTCTAGGTCATAGTCTAAATTTGCTGAGTCATTTCCCTCTTCATCAGAAAGAATTTAAAGGCCCAAATTGTTGTCTAGACATCTTATTAATTCCACTTGTGATGATTTTTTGCAAACTGGCTTGCTTTTGAAAGAGTGAGCCTTTCAAGAGTAACTCATTTTGGGCTGAATCGGCATACTCTTGAGAAAATGGCTTACTTTCAAAAGTAAGCCAATTTTCAGTATTAACCCATTTCGGCCAAAAATATCCTACTCTTGAAAATTGGCTTAGTTTCAAATTATCTTGTAGAATTTATATTTATTTCTACGTTCGTCGGCTTAGACTTTTCAGGCTGGTTTACTTTTTAGAGTAAGCCATTTTTCTAAAGTAAGCCGTTCTTGGTCTAAGCAACTTACTTTCTAGAAATCACTTAATCTCAAGAATCAGCCATTTTACAAAACTAAGCTGTTTGGCTTGAACATGAGAAAGAGGCTCAAATTCAAATCTTTGAATCAATCCTTTTCTGGCAACCAATTATGTGCATTGGGATGAAAAAATGATGCAGACTACCCACTCTTCCTTCAATTTCTACTTACATCAACAACAGGGCATGTGTTAATAATTGATGGACAATACCACTCCTTCCCAGTCAATTTAAGTGAATGTTGTAAGTCTAAGCAACAAGGCTTCTTAGCGGTGCCCTAGTCAATAAAAAGTTAATATCCCTGAACTCCAATATATCCTTTACTTAGAACTGAACTCTGACAATACAATATCATACACAATTAGCATGGTATGCTACTTGTACATGTCCAACACAACCTAATGTTATGTGTCTATAAGCATAATGTGACTTTTCTGAGGGACTCATCTAATCATAACCAATGAACTTCACTTATGTGCAGGAAGCAACTGGAAAGCTCTGTTTGAAATGACTACAGTACTTTTTGCACCCACCATTTTTCAATTTGAGGTTTGCCGAAACTGTTTATTTATGATTTCTCAAAAAGTCATTTCTTGTTTTGTGTCAATAGATGATGGTTTGCATGCCAATCTGACAAATAGTTCTTAGCTTCTTGAAGGGGAACTAGTTTTCTTAGATGTAACTAGAAGGAAATTATTTCATTGTCAAGGAACAAGTTCCTTGCTAAAGGAAAGAGTTCCAAACTAGTACCATGAACAAGTGCCCCCATTTTGATGTGTGGCACTAGCTCACTGATGATGCTGAGGGATGTTTGCCTCCACAACTGCAAACAGTTCTATTGAACATGCATGCATGCAGACTGTTGACCATCAACACAGAGTTACAATACACATGATACATTCTTTAGTTAACTTCCATTAAGGAAGTCATTCCAAATTAGTTTGGAACTAGTTCCTTCATGAGGAACTAGTAACTTGTGGAAGGAATTAAAAGGAATGGTAGTTAGTTCCTTGTGAAAGGAACACAATTTTATTTTAGTGAGATTGACATCAATAAATAGATAACACCTATACTCCCTCTAGCACATTAATATTGAATATTTGCAAAAGAAGCATCTTAAGCATAGTCCAACCAATTCCAGTGTTAAAATCAGTGAGCTTGAACAGTACTTCTGTGGGCACAAATGGAAATTTTGAGATGCTTCCAGGAAAGTATATTTTCCTGAAAAATGAGAAAAAATATCATTCTTGAAACATTTTACCTGTTTTTCAGTTTAGAACAAACTTAATTTTTCAGATATAAATGTAACACTCATTATGCAACATGAAAACGTAAGATTTTCACTCAAGATAGCAACACATTTCAATTTTCATATAGTATCGAAGTCAATTTTACTTGTGGTAGGATTTATTTTGAAGTAAAATAGAAACAAATTTTATTTTTCACTCATGGTAGAAACTCAACTAGAATAGTTTGCCAGATCAGTGGAACAAAAACTCATGAAATGACCTTGTAAATTGTTCCTATCATGAAAAAGAGCTGCAATGAAATGGAGGTCTCAAATGATTCTTATTTTGTATTGGGTGGCTTAACCTATTACTATCATGGAAAAATATTGCTTCCCATTCCTGATGTGAAAACCCTCTAGAGTACAGGGAAATATGTTCATTTAAGCTGATAATTCCAATTAGATAATTTTCGTAGCTGAAGAGGGAAATAACAAACATTATCAACCTATAAAAAATGAGAAAATACTAGAAGTACACATGGCTTCATGACAACTCTTGCAAGCTTAATGAAAACAATGATTTTCTCTACACATTGCAAAGCTTTTGAGATTGAACAAAAAAATAGAGGTTAAAATTATGAATTTCTTTTACTTCATCCATTGGGCAGCTGTTACTGGACTTGATACACTTGGTCATTTCCTGTTTTGTTCACATGAACATTCGCAATGTAGATGGTGTGGAGACTTGTCAACATGGCTTATGCTTTCTGGTCAATGCTTGGAGTTGGATCTCTGAAACACACCCATACCTCCTTGCAAGAATGAGAAGATCCTCAGAGCTGCAGCCACTCTCTCACACTGGTACCCAGAAGCTTGATACCAAAGAGTTTGAAAGTGCTCACCACCACATGGGCCTTTAAGATGAAGTCAAATGGTGCTCACCAAGGTAGGCTTAATGCCAGAGGGTACGAGCAAGAAGACGGATGCACTAAGCATCAGACTCCATTTCCACACCAGTAACTAACCCTGTCACCGTACGAATTGTACTCATGCTATGGTGCATGAATCCCGGATGGACATCAGCCATTATTGATGTGAAAGGAGCCTTTTTGCAGACATGATTCAAGAATGGTAAAGAACTGTATATGGAAGTGCCTGATGGATTCAAAGAATCTTACTCAGATGATGTAGTCCTACTTATGAATATCTAGGTGTGTGGAACCAAACAGGCAGCATACTGCTTCTTCAAGACATTTGTGAGGCATGCCAAAAATATGATGAATGAACAGTCACAGGCAGATCTATGTCTCTATTTTGCATGCTGTGATAACACGTTGGTCATATTAGTGGCTCGGGTAGATGACATCATGATTCTGGGACCTACTGATATGGTTGAACAGGTTTAGAGAGACCTTGAGAACACGTTTATGTTCAAGCGCAAAGGGGAACTCACAGCATATGTGGGTAGTAAGTTAACCCTTTCCAGGGATGTCTTGGGCCTTGTCGTAGGCTAACTGGTAGAATTATGAGCAACAAGGCTATCTATGGGTAGCTTATCAACTTGATTGATTGTGCGAATTATTAGCTCAAGAATGAGCTTTAATATATGTAATTCTAGCAAGCAAGACATTGTAAAAATAAGCATTGATCATTGGAGGCCATTTTTAGGGTCCAACTGAAGGTTTCTTCTCAAGTGTTGGAGCCAAAATTAGAGATCTTCCTGCAGTTGGATCACCAGACTGCTTGTGGGCGGCAGTTGGATCACCAAACTGCCATTGGGCATACAAACTGTACTAATCCCAATTATCTCCACTTTCTGGAGTTGGATCTCTAAATATTTAAATTTAAATTTACCTCCTCTGTTCTAAATAAACAGTAGGAGTACAGCCTGAATATCTAAATAGATAAGTGGCCTATGACAGGCCTAGGTGTAATATAGTTTACACAAATGGTCATTGTGTGCAAACTTGATGAAGAGTATACACCATCCAATGGAATTGCGTCAAAAACACCAGCTGTTTCAGGGCAAGTTCTGGTAAAAGGAGATGGTGATGGGATGGTACAAGATTCAATGTCAAAAATGTACCAGTTGGCCACTGCAATTTGCATGTATATGATGCAAAGGTCACGTCCAGATACATTTAATGCAGTGCGCGGACTAGCTAGGCACATGACTGCAACTAGAGAGGCACATGTCTGAGCGCTTATGACTCTAATCAGGTATGTAATATGTACTAGAAATAGGGGGCTGGTCTTGGCACAAAAGGATAAATGGAGTACCGATTACAAATTTATAATACACGGAAGATCAGACTTTGACTATGCAACTAATCCTGACAATTGTAGGAGTATCTCCAGTGAAATTTATTTGTGAACAACATTCCTGTATCATTTAGAAGTGCAACACAAAAGTTTGTGCCTCTAATGGTCACAGAGGCCAAAATTGCAGTCACCCAAGACATGTTGTATGTGTACTGATCACTGGAATTGCTAAAGCTCAAAGTTGAATTACCCATGGTTCTTGAGATGGATAACTCAGGGGCTGTAGACATTGCAAACAGCTGAAGTATCAATGGAAGAACCAGGCACATTGACGTATGTAATAATTTCTTACCTGAACTACAAGATCAGGTTCTATTGGTGATAAGACATATCCCTGGTGACATGAATGATGCTGTTATCTTACAAAGAATGTGACATCAATAATTTCCAATCGTCACATACCCTTATCTGTAGGGTACAGTGACTACCTGGTAGAGACCCAAGCTTTGAGTGGGGAGGCTGTTAATGGGTAACTTTACACTTGAACTTGGAATGTAGGTAGTGCAAGATTATTTGAATCAGGTCGTGAACAGGATTTCTTAGTCTTGTAGTAGTTTTGATGTGGTTTTGGAGTGCACCCCCAACTGGCTTGTCTAGATTGATAGAATTAGTTAATCATAATAAATTGAATGCAAAAGTTGATAAGTACATTGAACACTTCAACTAGATTTGTTATTGAAAGACTATATTGGTTGAATTGGCAGTAAGAAGACCTCCAACAGACTTGAAGTAATATGACTTATGATAACAGATGGAAGACTTCTTTTTAAGTTGGCAAAGTCATGTCTAATCCATCTTACCCCACAAGCCATTGATATACTCATCAGGCACAGGGATACTTGTCTTCTGCATGTCATAACAAGAACTCTTCTTTATTGTCTGAGGAATCATGTTATAAATGCAACATTATGGTAATGTCTCTTGTTTTGATGTTGGATGAGATCACCATGTGACAAGTGGATGATGATTGAGAAAGTGAGATCAAATGACTGGAATATGTGATGATGACTTTTAAAATCTTTGATGCATTGCAAGTATTAATTATGATTTCTACAGATACCATTACTTATGTCGGGAACTTTGAAACAAAAAAATGTGTTGACAGATGAGCTGACACAAAGTTTTGGGTGGTCACAAAGTTATATTTGTGTTGTGAATTAATTTATTTTGTGTGTGGTAGTACTACACAAGAAATCTACATGGACAAAAAAATTATGAAAACTGAAATCACTTACAGTCTCTCATACCATACAGTAGGCTGAAATCAGTCTAGTTTTTGAATCAGGCCATTTATACTTCAAATTTAACATGTATAAAAATCAAAGAGAGGAACTCATCAGGATTTTTTGATGACTGTAACACATATTGTTTCTTAAGAAAAATTACCAGGTATACCAACTTTGAAAAACACCAAAAATTAAGCACTGAAATCAGTCTCCTGTGTAATCCCTCCTAACTTCTTCCTTAGTTGGAAATGTCACCGACATGTCGGTGCATGTCGTTGCGATGCCGACAATGTTGGCTGAAAATGGCCAACGTCACAAATGTTGCTGATGCCGTGACTGGATTCATGGCTGAGTCACGTTTCGGCCTAGATATTTACCTAGTAAATTTTTATGTAGATGTTTACATGGAAATTTTTTTCCTGCTCCACAGCAGCAATGTTTCCACCGCTCCCACCAG
>JALLPD010002992.1:0-11520 GCA_036940065.1 Cyclotella cf. meneghiniana
AGGCATGGTTCTTGCTGGGACGTCCGAAGGTACCTTGGAGCAATGCGTTGGGTGGGGGCGGAGTACCCAGTGATGTGTGGGTTGCATCATTGGTGCATGTGTCATTGCCGACGGCGGAGAGTAGGAGGTAGTTGTGGTAAAATGACTTACCAAGTGAGGCGGCAGAGAGATCGTAGTCCTCATAACCGAGGCACTTCTTGTTGTCGTTGGTTGAGGGAGTGCATGGACACGGGACTGGCGTGCTGGGTGTACGCGGGGGTGTGGCGTCGGGAATGCGTGCCGGAACCAAGGGTGGCGGCATGGGTGGTAATGGGCCGACTCGGTTTGCTAAGGTGGTGAGAGCCGGCATAGGGTTGGGGCCGGTCTAGTGCGTGGGTATCTGGCATGAGCCATAAGGTACAGGGATTAATGAAAAGGAGAGAGAGTGGTGGTAACTAGTGTTAAACGTTAGTCTCACGGTTATGCCTTGGCACCCGTTGCAGTTGCGAGAGAGGTTGCAGCTAATTTTGCATGCGGGCGGAGATCTTGGATGGATAGACCGCTTTTCTGTTCCACTCAAGGGCAGGCATTTTGTCAACGAGGGCCTACCACTTTGCGAATGTGGCGTCGGGCCACTTGTCAATGTCCAGGTCATGGATCATCTTGCAGGAGGTGCCGCAGGGACAATTGCATCCCACGCGATGGCGGGCGGCGCAGAGTCTCATGCCGGGGTTGGCCTCATTGACCGAGGGCATCATGTCGGTGCCCGTGTATACGAGCGTTCCAGAGAGGTCGTCGGTGGATGGGGCCGTGTCGCCGAGCTTCCCAGTGCGCTGGCACTTGGTGTCAGAGGGTACGAAGCCCATCCCGGAGGCGTCTGTGGCCGGGGATCTCTTGGGAGTCTTGTCGAGCTTGGACTTCGCAGTCTTGGCCTCTTCGGCCTGGAGAAGCGGGTATGAGATGATCATTCCGGTGCCGCATTCAAATTTGCGGAGATTGCTGAGTCAATCGTCAAGGAGCTCAAAGGACTCATGGAACTTGTCGGTAGCAACTTTGTGAAGCCTGTCATTGGCGAGGAGGAAGGTGTTCTATGTGTGGCGAAGTGGGTGGGTGAGTAGAAAGAATACTCAGCGGTCAAGCATCTGCACGGTCCAGAGAACTAAAGCTTGTGGGGCCGGTTGCTCTTCTTAAGATATGCCCTCATCGACACTGAGGATAGGTGCAGGGTGAAGGTGCGGTCCACGACAAACATGTCAGGGATGTGAATGTCCTTGGGGACAAGTCACAGACAAACTGCATCTCGATGACGGTTCAGATGTTGGCAAGGTATGCGCGGAGGTGGTGCACATTGCTGATAGCCATGCTGGTCGTGATGGTAGTTTTGACCTTGCTGAGATTCTCTTTGGCTTTTCCAAGAAGCTCTTCTGTTTCCCGATCATAGGACCCCAGATTCGCGTTCCTCCACGAGGGACTTGGAGTCAGGGACGAGGTAGAAGTAGCGGAACCACTTCTTGCTCTTGCCAGTGAGTTCAATGGACTGCATCGACAAGACCTTGTAGTAGCTGGTGGCATATTCGGCGTACACAAGAGAGTCGTGGTGGGGCAAATCAACCTAGCGGTGGAGGAAAATGGTGGAAGAGAAGAGGGCCTCAGGGATGTTGGCAAACATGTTCGCCATGGACTCGTTGATGGTGGACCGGTCCACACTGCAATAGATCTACTTGCCGCTCTCTGTGAGAGGGTGGGGAGGTGGAGGGATTCAGCAGCTTGGTCCCAGCCAAGTTTGGCCAGTTTTGTGCGGTCGCGGAGTCGTTCATTCAGGGGAATGTCATTGGTCGGGAGATTGCTTCCTGCGGGATTCGCTTACGCGGGAGAACCGGCACTGGTGTGACAATGCCGATGAGTTTGAGGCCGTCAAGATCGCCGGATGAGGCTACCATGGAGGCTGGTGCAGCAATGCTATGGGCGGCGAGATTGGTGATCTAGGCTAGGCACGAGGCAAGTGCATCGATGGCCGGTTCGGCCTCGTCTTCGTCGCCATTGCCAACTGCGGAAACCTTGCAGCTCGGTGGGGATCCCCAAGACTGGCCAGTGAGGAGGCAGGGTAGGATGAGGCAATTGCCAAAGATCCCCAAGACTGGCCAGTGAGGAGGCGGGGTAGGATGAGGCAATTGCCAAGCTTGCCTGTACCCTCGGCAGTGCAACGAACGAGTTCGTCAGAGCGGGCCTTATTGTAGGCGAGGGTGCAATGGGCCCAAAATGCACCATTCTCAACCGTGGTGTCGAGTTTGTCCATGCTGGACTCAGAAATGGTGCTTTTGGTGGTGTTGTCGACGCCGAAGGGGATCGGTAGAGCAAGTGGGAGATGGAACGCCCGGTGGTAGGTGGCGCCATCTTGGAGGTCGAGGGTAGTAGTACCCATGGATGTCGGCTGCCGTGAAGGCAGGGCCAGCGTGGTAACAGGCTGGGACCTCACTAGAGGAGGTATAGACAAGGAAGACGAACATGCTAGCGATGTCAACAGGAACGTATTCTGCACGGAGAAACCTGGGGTCATTGCTGCTGTGCCCGATGAGGAACTTGTGCTTGACGCCTGTATCTGGGTCGGCAAAATGGGGCGAATGCATATTTGTGTGGGGTGACAACGTAGAACCCTGCGAAGAGGTTGTTGTTTGCCAGAGCAATGACACACTTAATGGGATAGTTGCATGGTAAGGGGTCCATGATGAGCGCAAGGTAAGCTGGTAACCATTCTGGTGACAAGTGAGATAAACGTTTCATGTTGATGTGTAAGAAGCAGTGATTGTTATGCGAGATGGCCCTTTGTCAGGAGTTATGTGATGAGTGTTTGGAAAAGGATGTGCTGAGATGGCATCCCGAGGCCATGGGAGCTCAGCAGCATGCTGGAGCAGACTCCATTTGCAAGTGTTGAATGCAAGACTTATGGAGGAGGGAGGTGTAGGTGTACCAGTGTTGTGCCCTCTACTGCTGTGTGAAAGAATCAGGGCACCTTGGCAGATGATAGGGTGGATCATTGTGTGTTTATGGGGCCCATAGGACCAGGGGTGCACTATGATATGGCGGCAGAGTTGGAGCAATCTGAACCATGCAAGTGTGTTGCCCTGCTGGAGGGAGGACTGTGAATTGAGGTTTGGCCCCATCTAGAAGAACCTGACAATCCTACCAGCATACGTAGAAAGTGTATTGGTAACGCTGGGCCACAAAAGGTTAGAATGCAGGTGAAACTCATTGGTGCTGATAATTTAGAGTGGTGTGATCTCAGCTGTGAAAGGTGAGTTTGCTCACAATTCCCAAGTGTCAGAGGCTCTATTGCTACAGAGCTGAAATTGCATGCTGGAGAAGAGGCGCTTTAGTCGTCATGCCAAGGCAGAGACAACAAGGTATTGGTGTGGAAATGGTGTCACTAGTTGAGATAGGTGAGGGTGGTAGACAGTGGTGTGTCAAATGAAGTTGGGAGCCTATGTGGTTTGCAGCCAATGTGTTTGCAGTTGTCATGGGGCTGAGTTGGCTAAATTGGTCTTAGCAGACTGTGTGACATGATGAGTGCAATGGATGGAATGAGTACAGGGGCCAGGAGCACTTGCCTGGCACCCGAAAGTGAGGAACAGACCTCAGGGTCTTCTTATGTACCAGAGCAAAGATATGCTTCGTGGTGGTCGGGGTTGTGGTGTGCCTGATAACATATGGGTTGGGCTTGATCTAAGTGCCAGAAATGCCTGTCAGGAGTTTGGACATTGTGACAGCCCAAGTAGTAACATAAGTGCACCTGAAGGTGGTGAAAAATATGGTGTAAGAGGTGGGGTGGAAGCCTGGGTGATGAAATTGCAGAAAGCTTGTGTGCATTTGAGGGGAGTGGTTTGCTTGAGTTCAGCAATTAAGGTGAATGTGCATGGTAAGGCCCCACATGGCTAGGGATAACATGGCAATCAATCATGGAACCTCAGAGCAATATGTATTCGTATGAAAGAGGAAGAAAACTTTAATCTGTGCAGTGTTTGTGTTAGGTTATATTAGATTACTTGAACTACCTTGCAATGCTTTGGCATTGTGGTGTGTAGATGCTGTGCTTCTTACGGGACGTGAGCTCTAGCCCTTATCACTCAGTCATTGAGATGAAGACGAGGGGATGCGCTTCACCAGCTAGATGGCAATCACTCATAAAAAAGATCAAAGCAATTCGTGAAAGTGCAAGAGACGATGGAACCTTTTGCTATCTAAAGCGTTAGTGTTTGTGTTAGGTCATGTTAGAAACAGCCCTGTGCTGCTTCGGCATTGTGATATGGTTAGTTACTGTGCTTTTTTGGCACGTTAGCTCTTGCCCTGATCACTCAGTCTTTGAGATAAAGACAAGGGGAGATGCGCTGCACCAGCTTGACGGCGAGCACTCCTAAAACAGATTGGAGCGATTTGTGATAGTGCAATGGAGGATGGAACACTTTGCTATCTACAGTGTTTATTATAGTGTTTGTTGGATTAACCTGTGCTCTTTGGTTTTGTTGGTTGATGGGACCTTCTCAAGCTTCCAACAGTCGTTGAGAGTACGACAAGATACGGGATTGTCATCTGCAAAGCTGCACCGCACGAGCAAAATATCAATCTCATCATCGAGAGCAATTTGAAAGTGCGAGATAGGGAAGGAATACCTGTACCATCTTGTGCTGCTTTGGTTTGCAGCTTGGTTGGATGCAGTGCTTCCTACAGAACGTGAACTCTTGCCCTGATCACCCTCTCATCAAGAGTAAGACATGAGGAGAATGATTGCAATCCTCAAAGCTGTGAAGCACACACAAGATGTCAATGACTCACCAAATCCCATGACAATTCGTGAATAAGCGAAAGAGGAGAGAAAGTTTTCCTATGTGCACAGTGTTTGTGTTAGTTTTTGACTCTGTGTGACTTTAGCTTTGTGGCTAGGGTGCAACGAGCGCTTGCTATGGATGATGGAATATCGCCCGATCATTCAGTCATCAAGAGTAAGATGTGATAGACGATTGTCATCTTAAAATCTGCGCTGCACCAGCAAGATGGAAATCGCTCACCCAAACTCGGTGAGACGGCTTCTTACTCACCAAACCTAGGATAGATCATTTTCTATAAGCGCAGTGGTTGTGTAAGTTTCTGTTGGTTTCCTTGAAACCTGTGCTACTTCGGCTTTGCGGCTAGGTTGCATGCAGAGGTTCCAATGAGACCTGAGTTCTGTCCCTGATCCTCAGTCGTTGAGAGTGAGACATAAGGGAGGAGAATCATGAAAGAAAGGGGTTAAAATGCATGAGTTTTTGTATGATAACTTGAACACTGTGCTAATTTGGCTTTCGGGCTTAGTTGAATGCAAAGCTTCTTTGGGATCTGAACTCTGGGCCTGATCACTCAGTTATCGACAGTGTGATGAGAGGTGCGATGGTCATCTACAAAGCTGCACTCGACCTACAGGATGGGAATAACTTACCAATTGTAAAATCAATTTGTGAGCGTGCAAGAGGAGGGAAACTTTGCTATGAGTGCAGTGTTTTTTCACATCACACTCATCATCCCACACGGAGACCCCTCCCAATCAATCCAACCAGGATCATTCCCACTCGGACTTTACGTCCATGGGAAACACTTACTTGCTCTAACTGCAAAGGCCATGTTCGGACTCAGCTCCACCAACTCCGGGTACACCCAGGCCTTGCCAAGGCCGCTGCAGTGTCTGCACCTTGACATGCTTGTCCAGCACGACAAGCCCATCCCAATCGCAAAAGGCACATCAGCAATTTCACCTGTTCATTGTGATCACCAATGCAGCAGTCACACACAGCTTGATTGCACCACAACTATCCACACCATCAGTGAGAGCAGAACACTCGCACAACAATATCTTGCCTCTGCCCTGGCATGCAACCTACCCCTTTTCTGCCTTGCTTTGCCTCTGCTCCGGCGTGCGGCCTACCCTGCCTTTGCCTCAGCATGCTACCTCATCTCTGTAACAACGCAGGGCCCTAAGAGCGCAACACTCACAATCAACATCAGGATTTCCACTGCCAAGGCGCAACTGCTCCACTCCACCCGACCATTCTCAAGCGCCAATACCTCACTATTGGGCTTTGAGCATGGCTGCAACGGAGCTTTGCAGATTTCAATGCCCCCTGTAATCTTACTCTCAATTACTGAGTGATGAGGGCACATCCTACAGGAAACTCTGCATCCAGCCAAGCCATAAAGCAAATGTAGCACAGGGACATGACATCAACAAAATCTAACAGAAACACTGCACTGATTGAAAAGTGCTTCCTCCTCTTTTTCAGTATCACAAATTGCTTCAATCTTTTGTGAGTGCAGATGGGACTCCCGTCTCATCTTACTCTTGATGATTGAGTGACTCAGGGGCGAAGTTCATGAACCATAGGGAGGTTTGCATCCAAACAAGCATCAAAGTCAAACTAGTTTGCAGGGTTCAAGTTGACCACCAAAAAATAACACAAACATTGAACTGATAGCAGGCTTTTCTTCCTCTCTTGCCCTCTCAAAAATTGCTTTTCGGTTCAGTGAATGATTTTCTTCTTGCTGGAAAAGGACATTTGAGGATTATAATCCCCTTCTTACCTGCCATACTCTCAATGACTGAGTGATCAGGGCCAGAGTTTATGTTTCATGTGAAGCATTCCATCCAACGAAACCACAAATCCGAAGTCGCACAGAGTACAGACTCCTACAAAAACTAAAAAAAAACACTGTGCTGATTGCTAAATTCTTCCTCCTTTCATTCGGTTTACTAACACTTTGCTGATAGCAAAGTTTTCCCTCCCCTCTCACACTTACACAAATTGATCTGAGATTCCATGATTGATTGCCTTTTGCTGGTGTGGTGCAGCATTGCAGATGACAATATCCCCCACTTGTTTTATTCTTGGTGACTAATTGATAGGGACTAGAGTTCACATCCCGTAGGAAGCACTGCATCCAACCAAATCACAAAGCCAAAGTAGTGCATGCAGCGTTCAATGTTATCCTACAAAAACTAACACAAATACTCTGCTAATTGCAAAGCTTTCCCACCTCTTTTGTACTCTCACAAGTCGCTCTGAGATTTGGTGAGTGTTTGCCATCTCAGGGGTGTGTCACAGAAGTTTTCAGATGACAATGCCCCCTCATGTCCTACTCTTGATGACTGAGTGATCAGGGCCAGAGTTTACTTCCCGTTGGAAGCTCTGTATCAAACCAAGTCAAAAAGTGAAAGTAGCACAGGGTTCAAGTAATTCCTTGATTCACTAGGACCAGTTTCTGTGCAAGCTGTCTTTGCCTGTGTCATGTTGCCCTTTCCGTAGCCAGTTAAGGACATCACTTGACTTGGTGGTACCTCTCTACACCATGTAGATCCCTACTCAGAACAGACCGCCTCCACACTTGTCAGTAAAACAAAATATCATGGGAGCCCCACACACCATGCTTTTCCTCCAACACACATCCCACGGCTACAATAATCCTGGCCCCACAATCCTTCTCCTTTGACTCATTCAACCAATTGAAACACTAGCTTCTGGATGGCTCTTGTTCCTCTCGCACGGACGTGGAACCTACCACACCCTGGAAATGCCCGAACTTGCCCTGGCAGTTCATCCTCTCCTGCCCCGGCAGTCCTCTCTCGCACACGCGGCTTCTCACAAAAGACCCCCTCCCCCATTCACAGTCTCGAGCCCTTGTGGTCTCACCTCGGCACCCACCCAGGTCGCCTCACCCCACACGCTCATATCGCGCTACAAGCCAGGCAGTGTGGATGCCAAGTCGCTCGATGCCAGCTTCAGGAAGGCCCTCTCCTGTTTCAGATGGCCATGACTATGCAACAACATGACCTGCCAACAACCGCATCAAATGGGAGTACCTCATGAATATGACTACATGCAGTCCATGACTTGATACATGATGGTCACAATGATTCATTTGTCAAACCATTACCCACCTTGCAGCCCTGGACCTACATGCCAGACCTCATGGACTTAAAACCACACAACAATCCACCATATCTGCCCTACATCACCTTGACACTTCAGGGACCATGCAACAGTAAAAGGCGACAACCCTCTCAAGGGGGAGCGCACTCTCAGTATGCAACAACATAATGATCCCAATGCTAATGGGCCTTCAACCAACAGCAGCAGCCCCATCCCTGCTTATTGACATGGCTTGGGAGAGGCATCAGACCATGCCCCCAAAATGTATGACATCATGACCACCCAAGGACCTTGTCAGGGATGACGCCACCATACCATCCAACTTTTGCACATACTGGAGGCTGCTCATGGAGGCATCATCAAGTATGTATGCACCCTGAGACACCACATTCACTTTTGTTGATACAACCTCACCAACACAGCTCAACCTTTAGCACTTCAAAATCATGCATCCTTTAGAAAAACCATGCCCCACAAAGCGGGGATGATGCACCATTCCATCAGCTCTTGCACATACCGGAGGCGGCTGGCTGCTCATGGGGCATCACCAAGTATGTATGCACCCGACAACACCACATTCACTTTTGTTGATACAAACCTCACCAACAAGCTCAACCTTAGCACTTCAAAATCATGCATAATTTAGAAAAACCATGCCCCACAAGCGGGAGTCTTCAGACTACACCCTCTCTGAGCATAGAGTGGGCCTGACTCCAGCACAGACCCCCAAGATGGCATGCACAGACCACTTGAGCCTCTCAGGCTCCTTTGCCAGCTGACATAATACTACTGCTGAGATCATATAATCCACCACCATCACAAAACATTCACATATTTTTACCTGGAACTAGCATCTGCACTCCCATATATTCACTTGGCAAAAAACACACCCCACCACACTTGGCCTGATGTTGACATCGAGAATCACCTTAGCAATGGTTGTTCCCCCATACCGGGCATCCCACTCACATGGTAGCTGGGTTCACTGACCATGATTGTTGAGCCCTCATCTGCCTCCTCATATTTCCCTCACTCCTCTTTGGGTTGCCCTTACTCAGGGATGAAGAGTACCAATCCACATCAGATGATACACCACCACACAGTCATCTACAAAGCCTGTCTACTGTGGGCAAACATATGACTGCAAACCATTGTCTGTTCCAATGTGATTACCCACCAGTCAAAAAACACAGCCAGATACATTGCTGGAGATAGTGCTAACCATCATCAATATCTGGCCAGCTGCATGCACACACCATCTCTTTCATGCTATGTAGTGCAACACCATCAAACATAGTCTGTTCTAAATGCACAACAGCACCTTCAGACAGGTTCAACTCAACAATCCCACAATATCATTGCACACACATCAATCAGCACGTCCCCTAGATTATGCTGCCCTGAATCAAACTGCATCCACAGAACATTCCAGACCACATGTCCCCAGAAATCCTTTGGCCCTTAGATACTACAAACAATCCTCTATGGCACACACTAACACTGTTAACCTCTCTCAGATCATCAATGAGGACATGCCAATTAACCAGTATCCTATGCCTTGGTTCCAATACCAAACACCAAACCACCAATCCACATAACAAGAATAGGGTATTCCACTTCTTGCCACATCAACATCTCAGCAGCAGACATGCAACATGGTACAGTCAGCTTGCCTTCCTCACAATTATCACCTCCCTCAATCAAACAGCCACAGCACATACATACAAGGCCTCTCCAGAAGAGTGGAACATTGCATTCCCATTGGACTCCAACCCATATGTTGCCTCTATTCAAATAGAGTATAGAAAAGCACAACAACCCTGGAACCTTCCAACTGACTTATATACCCACCCACAGGTCCTTGCCAAAATGAGGGAAGACTCCTACACAGTGACAATTGCATCCATGCTCACCTCCTTGCAGGCAGCTTTCATCCATCAACAACCACACTCAGCAAGCCCACAACTGCCATCATGACAGCTCATGTTCTTGGTGGCTCAAGCCAAAAAAATTTCAACCACATCCTTACGAAACCTTGCATGAGGCCACATCAGTTGACTTGGCCCTACATCCCTGCCCTGACGCAGATCACCAATCAATCTATCTAATGCTACAAGCACACAGGGTCAATCTCTGTTTGCATGACTGCATCACCTCTGTCAATTAAGCTACACACTCTGCTCCCCCTTGCCACAAACACCACCACCAATCCCCTTGCAATCCAAGGCACAAATGCTTTCAGTTTGGCACACCTGCACTTGTCCCAGGCAATCCTGTTGGCACCCATGGAGCACAATGTCTCTCAGACATGTGATCACTGACAGTCAGCAGTATTGGTAACAGCCAGCCAACCAACAACCCCCACTGCACCACTATATGATATTTGATGGTCAAACTCCATTCATAATTTGGTGAACTGTTAACTGTGCACCCCTCTCCTATTCAAGTACTCGAAACTACATTGGATGACCACAGCTATATCAACACAAGTGACACATCCACCCAGCTTCCATGATGCATCAGACTGCAAATTCCTTTCACATCTCCCGGCATAGGGCTATCACAACAACATCACCACATTCACACATGCAGTCTTGATACAATCCATGACAAAGCTCATGCTGATGCCTTACCTGAACACGACCAGCCTGCTTCCTTGATGCCTCAAATGGCAAATCCCTTTCACATCTCTTGGCATATGCATGCCATTATTGGCACAATTTTATTGATACACCATCATCCAACACTAACCCCTTGTTGATGACACACACTTTGTCAGTTATGAGGAATACACCAACCCAACACAAGCATCAAGCACACCCACAGGCAGCAAATTGGTTGAGGACGCATACTTTTGCAATCCTCATGCTCACAAGTATACTCGTCACACAGCACAGTGCATGCCTTTCTGCTACCAATTACACCATCTTTGGACAATGAGTCCACCTCTCAGTTAGATCATGCCACAATCAGCCAGCCACCCATCATCTCCCGCAATGGTATACACAGCATTACATGGGACCTGCACTCAACCACATCAGCTTCACAGCACATAGTGATTACTCTATTGGCCTCACATCAACATCATCGGTGCACTAACAACCTGTCATTCAGGACCTGCTTGTCCCTGGCATCCTGAATGTGGGATGACTCCCTACCAGTGGGACCATACTGAAGCAAACCGAGTCAATGCTCAGCAAAGGAAACATCTCCATCAATGATTCCCCCCAGCAAGACCCCATATTCCATTGGCTTCACCTGCATGGATCCCTGCACCTCCTGGTCTCTGTATCAAAGGTTTTGGTTTTGCTACAGGTCAGGCAGGTCTTCAGTACAAAATGTCATGTACAACTGCTCCTTCTTTCCCTGCCCATCCAACCCATCCACCTGTGCCAAATCCTTATACCAATCAAAGGGTGCCTTTCAACAACCTCACCAACGATACTCAAGGATGCAATGTTATATATTCTTTTGTCCATGAACCATGCAAAGAAGCTGATAGAGTTGTCTAGCGGATGGGTGATGTTTCTAAAGGAAGAGAGATTCCTCCCCAATACAAGGAACCTGTGTTTCCCCAAATTCCTGCAGATTT
>JALLPD010003013.1:0-14339 GCA_036940065.1 Cyclotella cf. meneghiniana
CGGGTTCATCTGCAATGCCTGCGGCAAGTGCAAACTCAGCAACCTGAACAGGGTGTGACTTTTCAAGTCTGACACTTCTGCCAGGAAGTACTACTGTCCTTCCATTCACAACACAGCTCCCAACCACGGGTGGAGTGTGAGATAACCTTCTTGCCATCAACAATGTTGACCTGGTTGTTGTGAGTGACAGCAACATTGAGATTCTTGTGATAATCCACAATGGCATCCAGCATTATGTACTGGTTGCCGTCAGGATCGCACTGGGCATATAGTGACTCAACAATGACCTTGGCAGCCAGTTCTTTGGTGCAGCCATCCGGGAAATGGACTTTATAGACGTGAGTGTCCATGGCAGGTTGTTTATGTGGGCGGCCCACCGGCATGCCATGAGAATCACGTTTCCTACATAGGACCCTGGCCAACTCGTGCAAGTCCCCAACCGGGAGTAGCACTTTGGAGATGACAATGTAGTCCTCAACTGCTTTGGCAGATGCAAGCTTGTTGTCCAACCCAGGGAACAAGGGCCCATCTTCATCCTCCTATGGGTCATAGTTTGTAGGGTCCGGGACAAGATTAAGGATGTCTGGTCCCAGATCTTTGACCGTTGTGGCTCCCCCCAACCATCAACAACAGAGGTCAGGAATTGATCCATCTCCTTCTGTATGGCCGGATTGACTCGCTCCTCAGGAGTGAGTTGGCAAACTGTCGAGCAGTCTTCCACTTTGACATTGGCCTTCATAACACACTGCGTCACTGCAGGACCTACATCAATGCTGGGACCAAGATACTTGCCAAGTACCAGCGGGTCGTCAGGAAAAGTGATGCCTTTGTCTTGAAACTTAACCCAATCCCAAAAGCCAAATTCACAGAATGGGCTAGTGTCTACAGTCTTGCCCAAGACGACCGTGTTGGGGACATGGCCATCTAACTTATAGATGTCATGTGCGGTATGAGAACGGACGTATGACTCATACTCCAATGCATAGCACCACAGCTGCCTGGGCGCACCTGAATGGGTCAGTTTCCTGGCTGCGCCCTTCTTGAGTTCCCTAATCTCTTGCTCAGCAGAGTTAGACCACAGAGAATAGGGCTCGGTGTCATGCAAGTAGCACAAGGCTTCCTTGCACTTCCTGGAAAAACCTCCCAATTTCATCTCCTTTCCATTATCCACAATCATCTTGGGTGGGACTCCCTCCCTTGCAAAAAGAAGACCAAGAGCTTCATGGGCCTGGCTCTTGCAAGACATAGAAAAGCTTCAGCTCCATCCGAAATCAGTCACAAAGATCTGTGCCATCGCATAGCCTCGGGCTGATGGGACCTTAGGGCAGAACATAGTGTCGCTATAGAGGTGGCACGGCATCCTCCTATAGCAAAGCATCCGATCATTAGTTCAAAAATGCCTAGACAGAGTGGGATGGAAAACAGTACAGATTCCCTGTTGCATGGTATGCTGCACCATGTTCTTTGCCTTGTCAAGTGAAATCTGCCAATGCCTTGCCAGAGTGATGTGGTCTATGGCCCCCTGGCGTATACCCGTATAGATATTATACGCATCATACGTCTCTAGGGAGAAGCAGGTACGGACCAAGGAAACCTGCCGCTTGGCTTCCAAAGCCACTCCAAAATTATCATTGTCAGTTACGTCAGCAGTGAGGTACTGCAAGGAAACTGGACTGAGTTTCCAGTGGGGTTCCTCTTTGCGGACGACTTTGGCCGCTGCTGTCCCCATCTCTGCCATCCAGCAAGGACCATCACTCTTTGCAGCAGAGCTTACATGTCCCCTGAAATTGAGGTAAAACTCTTCTTGAAGAGCAAAGTCATCATCGTAGGGGTCCCAGACCGGACTTCCAGCCATCAACTCCAGCTGGGGGATGTTGTCATCCTCATATTTGGCAGAGGTTGGGAGGGTATATTCAAAATAGCTTACAACCCCCTCAACGTGTAGCGGGATGGTGTAGTGGTGAGCATCATCCGTAGGATTGGCAATCACAATAGAATGGCTTGAGGTATTGGGATCTGAGGTTAAAAACCTTGGAACCTTGTTGATCTCCACACCATTGATCCTGCATTGCATGGGACAGAGTAGGCAATNCTTGGAACCTTGTTGATCTCCACACCATTGATCCTGCATTGCATGGGACAGAGTAGGAAATGGTCAACTTCTGGTACAAGTATAGCCTGGTTGATTTGCAAGATCATGGGATCCCCTGTGTCGCGCCATGTGTACTTGATAGCCGCGTCAATGACTTTTGCCTTTTGGCCCGGCTGCGTGGGTTCAAAACTGCTGACCTGTACTACTTTGGGATGTTCATGTATCAAAAGGGCATGTCGGCCGACCACACATGTGTCAGCGTGGGAGTCTAACTCAACCATTAAAATTGTACATTGGCTACGGGTACTGCCAATGGCACGAGACAAAGTATCAGTCCGCACACTACGCACACTTTGGTGTGACCCCCAACCAGGGTCTAACTGACAAACATCATTACAAACACTAAACCCCCTGGTTGCATCCCTCCAAGGCTGTCAAGCCCAGATCCTAGGTGCCCAGACCGTCAATGTGTACAGTGCCTTCCGTGCATCCTAGACTGATTAGAACCACGGGAGTGACTTGAACTCCCCGACCAGGAGCGGTCCCAAATTGATCCAGACTTAGTGTTGCGGTCCACCAAACTGCTGTCTTCCGTGGACGTCTCGAGTCTCTTGACAGCTCTGGTCAGCTTGTCTGCTTTGTCTGACACCACAGACAGGGGGGATTCAATCCCGAAGTTGTGGCAGCCTTTGCCACTCACTGTGAGCCCTTAGCCTTGTGGAGCTCCACGGCCTTGTCTCTCTGCTATGTTGTCATGGCATCCCATATGCTCTTATCACAATGGAGCCCTTCAATGGTTCCCATGACTTTGCCGCCTTCGAGGCGTAACTTTCCCGCTGTCGAGCGAGACTGACCGGTTCTCCGATGCTTGCCGGAGCCGCGTCCAGGGTCAGAACGGGTATTAGCAATAGTACGTTTGGCATCGGATGATCCCCTGTTCTCTTGACGCAATAGACAAAGAAAGATAAGGGATGACAGTGCTAATCAACGTTGGAAACCATGATCTGTCCCCCTCTGTAATGCCCTTGGAGATCACCAGCTCACTATTCTTGCAATCTTTGGGTATCGTTTGGAGGAATGCACTTATTCTGTCTGGTTTGGACAGGCGCGTGGCTAGACCAGCCGCTACCCACTTGTCAATGATTTGAATGTGAGAGTGGAATTTTTTGCAGTGCTTGTCCCAGCCCCAGTTGCGGGACTCCCCTTCATGTTGCATCTTTGCAATCGCTTCGCAGGCATGGTTGCATTCTCATCAGGCAGAGTCCTTACCCACAAATTGTCCCTTGCAGGCAAAGAATGCCTTGTGACCGCTATGGTGTGTCACACCTCTTTTGGACACAAAATGACAGCCTCCAGGAGAGTCCTTAAAGGCAATACTGGCGAGACAAAACACAATTTCATCATCACGAAGGAATATTGGCGTGCGCCATCGGACACTATCATCCTCAATATTGGCCAGCTCATGGTCAGGGGCACCCAAGGCCATCCCGGTCTTGTCTCGCCTAATAATTGGTGCCCATTTGCGACAGTGTTCATCCGTCTGGGCAAAGTCAAAAAAATCAGGCATAGTCCTGTGAGGGATCTGCCACCTGTCCGGAGTGTGATCGTCGAGGTCGCTCCAAGGAGTATTTACCAGCTTCGGCCGGAGAACGTAGTCTAAGGGGAATCCATCAACCCCATACTTATTTGACAAGAATCTCTTGAATACGTCCCGTCCCCCTTGCAAATCCCCGACCCTTTTCTTTAGGAAGTAAATGCGGCAATTATGTTGCGAGAGGAGGTTTGCCATGGATAGCACGATGAAAAGATGGGCCGTGAGTGGGTGGAAGGGTACAAAGCCTCCGACAAACAAAATAAATTGGCAGGAGGCAGCTTAATTAATAAGATAGAAATATGGTACTATCTGTGATAATTTTTTTGTTTTTTTATTTCCCATGCTTTAAATGACCGAAAGAATGGAGAGAAGGCCACTCTTTACACAGGACCTCGGAACATTTGCTGTGGCCTACTCACTGTAAAATACGGTATATGTATCAAAAAATATCCTCAACTAGAGCTAGTTAGTAGCCTGCTAGCTGATGTGAGGTACCCATTATGACTATTCATCAATTTCTAGCGGGGGAGATGTCATGGGTCCTGTTGTAAACCTCTGTACGCAAACAAACAACTCATAATTGAACTCTGACATCTAATTTGCCACCAAGACGTTTTGATTTAACAGTAACTCTGACAGCCCAACGAGCACTACCTCGTCCGTTATCGCCATGCCCATGCCAGGAGAAATTTCACCCGCTCTCAGAGGGCTCCAGTACGTGATTTTCCCCGATTCTCGTTGTGAGTTCTGTTGTTTAAGACTTTTCAATCGAAGTTCTTCCTTTTCAAACTTCCCTTGCAAATAACAATTTAATGTTAATATTAAGTTGCCCAGATATGGGATTTTGTCATGATCTTTGTGATCTGCTACTATGCCCTGTACGTCCCGTTTCATTTGGGAATTAGCGGAGGCTATCTTTCGCACATAAGCATCGCATGGTTGGCGTTCAATTTATTTGTGAACTTTATCTTCTTTGGTTAGTTTTTCAGTTCTTCAAGTGTTACATGGAATAATCCCGGGGCTTATGCCCTTTCGAAATCTCTTTTCTGCTATCACAGTTGACACGTTCCTGGCATTTTTCAGAGCATATAGGGATGAAAAAGGTTACCTCATCTGCTCTCTGGCAAAAATTAGAAAGAACTACATTCGCAGCGGCTGGTTCTTTATGAATCTACTTGCTTGCATACCTGGAACTGGCATAAGTCATGCCATGTCCATTGAAATAGACACATCAGACCTTGATGCTCAGTTGGGAAATTCCGCTGTTACAGCTTTCTTTATCTTTGAGGTGTTCAAGCTTCTTCGTCTCGCGCGATTCGGTAAACTTGTGAATCAATCGTCAATTATCACGAGATTGTGGGAGAACATTAATGTAGAGACTGCACTGGCGCTGAAATTTATGTTTCTCATTGCTCTGATCGCCCATTGGATTGCGTGTTTGTGGGGATTGATAGCATTTATTCAAGCAAAATCCTTCGGAGATAGTCTGGCTACAACTGTGAATTGGATTGGGAACTGGTACAATGCATCATATGTTGAAGGGGGACTGAATCCAGTTGGTTGGGAAAATTATTTAGAGCGTTACTGGTTGTGTCTATTTTGGGCCATTCAGTCTATCACTAGCATAGGGTGAGATTTGTCGGTTAATTCACGGTTTATTGTTTCGCGTGTATATTGATATTTTCGCTATAATTTTTTCTCTACAATATACTTGGTGTTAAGGTATGGCAACATTGTTCCAGTGACAACAGCCGAGGTGGGTTTCTTGTTGCAAAGCGTCGTGTTTGGTTCAGCAATTCAAGACTCATTCATCTCGTTTTGGCATTCCTTTTAAGTTTGCTTACGCAAATTTCCTTATGCTGGCTTGTGGTAAGTTATGCCTTCAGCGTCTAAGACAATATATTAATCGGAAAGACGACAAACATTTAGTGCCAACTGTGGATCCCTTCAGGTGTATTCTGGGCTTACATCATTGGTGCTCTTGTCGAGGCAGTCACATCCATGGGTTCTCTTTCAAAGGAATATTTCTCTAAGATGGACGAAGCAAACCAAATGGTCAAAGACTTCACTTTAAAGAAACTTCCGACGTCTGTAACTGGGTCAGTAGTTGAAGACGTGAAGGTCTCCAAAAGAGTCCGCCGTTTCATAACCGAACAAAGAGACAGAGCGACGACGAAAACGATGGAATCTCAGAGTTCGGAATCATTAGCGGACAAATATCCCACATTATGCATCTTATCGCAAGAATTGCAGAAGGTCTGCGCGCTTCACCTTGTGCATTCTCTGATAGAAACAGTGCCCTACCTCTCGTCAAAGTACTTGTCCCCTGAAGAACAAGCGAAGATTGCCCTCAAATCATATCAACTTGAATTTGCCGCAGGAGAAACATTTAGGGAACACAGTGAGCATGGGCGTGGAATTCTCATTTTCAGGCATGGCTTTGGTTTCACAACGAGAAACATTAATTCCACAGAGCATTATCGTAGAAAAGGGCTTCGCGACCATCCTGTTGATGTAGACGAAGTGTTGGTTGATGATGAGTTCCACAGTGATAAGCAATTACTTTATCATTTTGCAGGATTTACTAAAGTTTTTTTCATCCCGCGGTCTGTCATTATGGATGTATTAGGAACAAATGAAAGAGCTTGGAAGGAATGCGCCAGGTGGAGATACTTCATAGCTGCATTTATATTGTGTTCACTTGAGGCACGCAAATTGACATCAAATAGAGTTTGAGACCAGGTGCATTGATACTCCGATACTATAGTACTGCTCATTTTCTTGCTCATATCTTTGAGGGAAAGCCAAAATAGTGGTTAACCTATGGACTGTTAATGGCATTCCTTAGGCTGTGATTTAACCTGACCAATAGTGAATAGTGGATGGCATTTCTGGTGATTGTTAGTGTTTTTTACACTTGCCATCTTTGACAAAAAATCGTGATTTAGTTGTATAATCTTGAAAACATCAAACAGTGAATAATCCAATAGTGCAATTATGTCGTCAAGACGTGTGAGAATAATTTATTTCAGATACAAGAAATCAAATTTTCCAGCAGCTTCCATCAAATTTCCCATGTTTCCTGGTAGAATTTTGGACTGATGCGGCAGTCTCTCAGTCAGCTTTTGCAGTAGTTGGCATCTCAATCTCGTCCACCCTTAACAAGTATGAGAAGCTGCTTGCAATGTAAAGTCGGCGATGTGCGTGACTCAACTGAGTGTTGCAGCGATGACATCATCATGGGCCATCGTTGTTTGTGAAAGAAGTGGAATGAGTTATGTCTACAAATTAATATATAAATTTATTTCATAACATATTAATTAATCAATTAATTAATTAAGTAGTTTCAAGTTAGTTATTTGATTAATCAATTAATTAAACATTCATAACTTTATTAATTAATTATTAGAACCACGTTACTGGGTTTGGTGGTCGGGTTCTGAGCTTTTGGGTAATGCGGCTGTCGACTGTTGTGGTTCTGCAGTGGCCAGATTCGGAGGATGAAGGGTTTGTTGCCTGCCCAGTTTCCAGAAGCCCAGATTCATGGGCAATTGAAGGAGCAGTCATTTGATTCTGGCTGTCAATTGTGCTGGCTGTTGTGTTCAAGGTTTAGACAGCAAGGTAATCGTGCAGGATTTTGTGAGTTGAGAGAGAGGTTGCAGGCATAAAATTTGGTGGGAGTCTATTGGACTATTGGGCCCTATCAAAAAATTATGGGTCAATAGCACTTGCTATTGGGCTATTGCACCTTGTAAGATGCAATAGTCAATAACAAATTGACTTTTTCTATCTATTGCACTATTGGGATCTACTAAGACCATTCGCAGCCAACTGGGCGGAATGTCTGGACTATTATGCCGAATAGCCCAAGATATTTTTCTGCGCTAAAAAGTTGGTTTAGCCCAAGATCATTACGCCACCATGGGGGCTAATGTTATTGCACTAAATTAAAGTATAGCCCTTAATTTCTATGTCCACGTATGGGCTCTTGTTGTGTTTGCTTGTGGGCTATTATCCAGCAAATGCGTCCACCATGAAGAAATCACTAATTCTTTTCCAATGCACATCTCCATTGCTGCCATATTGTTCTGCAATCTATTGCAAAGTTGATGGACAGGGAATATTGACACCTACGTTTGGTCTTACTCCCATTGTTGCTGTGTTTGCAGTGCTCATTTGTGTGGTTTCTGTAGCCATGATGCGCTCTCTAATCATGAACCGACCAGAATCCCTGACTATGTAATTACAGAGATGGTATGCAATTTCATCCATGACCATGATGTTTGGCCGTTGTCCAAGAAAAGGCATTCTTCTAATGCAGATGTTACCCACCAAACAATGAAGCGGAAACAAATTCAGTACAAAAGATATCAAGCCAAGAAGTGCATGATGGATGATTGGCTTGGGCCCATTCCAAGGCTCCATGACAAGTCATTTCAATGCACATTTTGTATTAAGCATGCTATGGTAGACACTATAATCAACCATTTTGCTATGTGCAACAGGTTTTGGAAGCAGATGGTATACAGAGTATGAATGTGCCAAGATCAGACAATTGATAAAAGTGAACTACGATTGACAAATCCACCGCTCCTCACCAAGAACTAAACAATTCTTGATCCAACATCATCTTACTAAGTAAGTTTCATGGGCATCTGATCATTTTGTTACCTCCTGCCCTTTGTCTCACTGAACACTGTTTGTAATAATTTACTGCTTACCAAAGCTGTGTGGCATGATTGAATACACCTCACACCTATCAATCGTGTTTGCTTCTACATTTTGTTCCAATCAGTTGCATACGTTCCTTTGAAATATTTCATGCTTTTTGTTTTACAGAAAGCTGTTGGTAATGATTAGCAGCTGACCAAAGGGGTTTTACGTAATTGAAGTATCATGGGAATTAATGTATCGAGATTGAACAATTAGTAAAAGTTGAATTACAATTGACAAATCCCCCACTCCTCACTGAGAACCAACTTATCGTTTTGCAAAAACATCTTGCTAAGTAAGTTTGATGGACATGCCATCATTATGTATCCTCAGACATATTAAAGGGAATATCAACTCATCATTTAGCCACCTTTTGCCCAAACATAAAAAGGTGTCACAATGGATCAAATTCTTCATAGAGCCATAATGGGGCACAACATGCAACTTGTTTCTTTGTAAAAATATGATCCCATTTATCAATATGAAAGCAAGATAAAAAGAAAGGAAAAAAGGAAGGATTTTGACCTGAATGTTATAAAATTGTACACTTTGAAAGCTCGACTGCACTTCTGACATGTCAGTGTCTTCTCCTGGTTAGATCATGTATGGTTTAACACTTTTTTTGAAACAGGAGTTGTGACTGAAAAGGATAAAGTGATGACTAAAGTTATTTTCCAGTGTTACCTACAAATTTACAGAGGAGTGAGGTTCGAGTGCTGAACTGACCAATGGCATGAAATAAGAATGGATAGAATTGAACAGATTGCCCCGGTGCAGCATTGAAGATTTCAACAACACAAATCAATCTCCAAATTCTTCATTCAAAAAAAAGTTTGGGAAACGAGTTGTCGTTGCCTTTGTGGACACACTTTCCCCTTTGGAGAATTACATTTTAGACTTTGTTAGCGTTTTAACCAAAAGCTGTCTGAAAACAATGTGAAATCTCTTATAGAAGGCAATTTAGGTGTAGATCATACTAACTTTTCATCACTGATAATCATTCCAGTAAATTTCGGCTGTGAGCATTGGAAACTGCTATGGGATCATGTTTTTGAAAAATCATCTGATTTCAAGCCAGCCTTTATTAACTGTGCCAAACTGACCGTCTTTTACATGAAAGAACTGGCAAAACCTCCTGAAGCCAAAGTAGCTTTGAAACAAAAAGCAAATAGCCAAGAAACCCCAGTCCCAAAGAAAGTGAAATCAAAATCAAATTCAAATACAACTTATTCATATTTGATTGATAACAGTCGAATGTATGAAATTGTCAGTTGTTCCATCCCATGGCATTTCACTTACAGGGATGAAGGAAACAAAACCATGATAAAGGCAAGCAATACTTGTCCAGTAGATATTGCATTGCAGATGTTGTATTGCATGTGGGCCCAAAATGTTATTCCACACCAAATTGTTGATGATTTGAACCCATTCTTTCCAAAGCCCTTTCGTTCGATAAAAAGGGGAATCATTCATATGCCAGAGTTCTTTTTATCAATGATGCCATAGAGAGAAAAGAGGATATCTGAGACAAACTTGTTGAGGAAGAGATTGTTGGAAATAAAGACAGATCACTCACTCAATATTAAAATTGTTGGTCAGACTGCTGGTATTACATGCAAGATGTTAATAAGTTATTTAAGATTGTTCCATTGAGGAAAGAGTTTGGTAACTGTGACTTTGGTCCAAAATGTCCCAAAAAACAATTGTTTGAGAAAAAAATGATGAGGATTTGGAATAACACATATCTGCTGTCGAATGTAGAGGATTTTCCTATAAGAGGTCTGCAAAATGCAATCAAAAGGTTTCTATTTGAAATTGAATGTCAAACCACAAATCCACCTAACCATGGGAAAATGACTATGAAGTATTATTTGAATATTTCATCACGGCCTTGGATCCTTTGTGTCCCTATAAAACAAGGCAAAAATTTTGAAAGAATCTCTGATCTTGAGTTAGAGTTGCAACTCATGAATGTCAAATTTGTTCTCACTGCTAACATTTGGGAAGATGGAAAAACACATTTTGTTGGAATTTCAGTAGACTCAAACAGAGACAATTACATTTTTCATGATGGAATGGCAACATGGCAAATGGTTGTTTTTCAGCACAATAAATCATTATCATCAATTGCAACATTTGGGGCGCTGCATCAATTTTGGTGTGTCAAAGAAGGCAGAACAGACAGTCTCTAATGTCCAGGCTCAAAGAGAAAATATTTCAGCATCGATCAATTCAATAAGGCACCCCATTGGTTTGATGATTTTGGGTTGTACTTGCTACCTCACTGCACTGATTCAAATGACATTTTTATTCCTTCCAATGTAAAGAAGTATCATGGGGTACCCAATAGAGTCTGAGACAGAATTGACAAAAACTATAAATCTGTTGTTGAAGAAGAGATAGTTGAGTTGTCATTTCTACAACTTGCACATGGCTGTTTGCAGATGAGAATCTTTTTCAACAGATGCAAATAGGTGACCAGCTTGCCAAATTTCTGGACACATGCCCTCTTGTTGAAGCACTCGGATTTCCACCAGGCCTTAAACAATGCACCTTAGAGGTGTGGACCAAGCTTTTTGAAGTATATCTTGGCTTCTTTGGCTTATGGTGATATTATACTTATAAGACAAATACAATCACCCATGAAGAAAAAACTCCCAGAAAAGATGATTCTGAGCGTAGAAGTAGTGTGAGAAAAGACAAATTTCAAACATACCTCATGTTGCGTTTTCCTACTCCAAATAATAGAAAGAGAGTCTGTGAAAAACTTGTTCTTCATTGACAATCATGAACTTACAATCAAATTCACCATTCCATGTTCTTGAAATCAACCAAGATGCATTCTCACCAATGAAATTGTGAAGGATGATTTTTCTCAGTTGCATGAATTATTACCAGATTGGGAAGTTTGTGAAGCCACTAAGGAAAAAGTTCCAGCATTGAAGGGAGAAAAATTTCAACTCAATTCATTGCCTCCACTGTTGATGTGTTTGATTACACATTAGAAACATGATATAAAAAATGGCACCATAACAAAAATTTTCACCCACTCTTGTAAGAAAAACTGTTTCCTTGTCCTTTCTCTTTGACTTGTATTTCTGTAATGTCTTTTTTGTTATAGTCTCTTGATTTCACATGCTGTATTTGGTATTTTATATTTATGGTCAATTATGGTCAGTTTCCTGAAATGGTCAGAAGAAAAACAGCTTATATAAATAATTTTTATCGAAGTTAGTGGCAATAAATACAAGAAAGCCAACGCTTTGAAACGGATCATACAACTGTAATAAATATAATTTTAATTTATGTCCATATTTTTTATTCATAACTGAATATCATATGTTATTTGAATTGATCGCGCGACAATTTGAATTGATCTCGCGAAATCTGATTTTTGTGCACGCAATTTTTCTACCGCGCACGAAAAACACTCTGATTGTGCGCATTCGTTTTTTATTGCATGCGTGCGCAAAATTCTTGCTGTAGACGCCGCTGTATCATTTCATTTTAATTCCCCCTTTTTAGGTAAAAATTGATTTTATAACGGAGCTAACATATCAATGATAGGTTTTGCGGTGTTATATACATAACAATTTATTGACATACCTTTTCCATATACATAATTTACCATGGAAACAAAATCAGCATGCATTTCATGGATTGATGCCAAAAAGTTAGCACACAACACATGTAAACCTGTGCAAGATTGTTATGTAAATAACAACATAACTCTAGCATAAAACAGACAAAAAATAATGGAAAAAACAGCTCACCACCAAAAAAATATACATGTCCAAAATCATGCTCCAATTGCTCCTGCAGACTGTCATGTAAAAATTGAATATTTTGTTCATGTGAGTTGATGACACATCAATTACAGAAGTTACATACATAACTGAGTCACATATACAACATAAAGTCACTCACCACTATTATATATTTATATTGCTGCATTGCCTGGATTCTGAGACTGCTATACATAACAAGATGACAAATGATATATGTTACATGCATATGAAAGTTACAGCCTTGACAATTCATTTTGTTACATGTATATCTAGGGTTCTTATATCACAAAAGTACTCACCATTCCTACATATCTATAACCTTGTGTCATGTTGCCCGACCTGTGCAACTGTTATGTACATAACAATGTTATGAATGAATTTGTTACATGTTGATGCATGATATGAATGAAGTTGCTTAGGTTTTGTGGTGTTTATATACATAACAATTTATTGACACCGTTTCGATATCATAATTTACTATGGAAACAAAGCAGTATACATTTCATGGATTGATGCCAAAAAGTTAGCAAATAACAATGTTATGAATGAAAATTGTTACATGTTGATGCATGATATGAATGAAATCGCTGAGGTTTTGCGGTGTTATATACATAAAAATTTATTGACACCTTTTTGATATCATTATTTACCATGGAAACAAAGCAGTATACATATCTAGAGTTCTTATATCACAAAAGTACTCACCATTCCTACACATCAATATAATCGGTAAATGGGCATATGCACCTGGTATACTCAATATACCAGGTGTATACCAGGGCAGTCATCAGAGGTCATTTACATTTTTTGCTGGTGTATCAGTGGTATATGCCATATACCACACATACACCAGCCGATGTCCCATCTGCAAAAAATACCCATCTGCAATGACATAGGGCTGTTTGTGGTGATGTATGCCAGGGGTGCACCAGGACTTTTTGGTGATGTAGGAATTTGTGGAATTTCATACAAAGACATATGCCACGCTAACCCCAGGTTTTTGGCAGTCAATATAGCCAAGGTAAATTGGAAGGGCCTTTGCTATACCAACCATGTACCAGAGTGTGGTTAGTTTGGGATTTGCTGGCATACTCCTGGTATGTGAGGTCGTAATCTGGCATACTCCTGGTATATGAGGTATTTATTTAAAAAGGAACTAATATATTTTCTTACTGCAATTTTAAATTTGTCTCTTAAAATCTTACAGTAAATATAGGAACTACTAGAGGATGGCAAATAGAGGTTAGGACAAAAACTGCCCTTCATCCCTCCCTCCCCATCAACTCCCCCTGCCCAAGGCCCCAAACCTGACCAACAATGGTGAATAGAGGTTATCCAAAAAAGTCCCTCCCTCCCTCCCACCCTCATCTCCCCATCACCTGACCAAAAAGAAAACAACAAAAATGATAAGCAACTGTGCTGAGGAACAATCACAATTACCGGACATGTTTGAGGAAAAAACATGACAAACTCACTGTTGTATTTTTGCTCTGAAAAATCTGCAACATGTAAAATTGAACTTAGGTGAGAGAAATGCAAACAAAACAGCCATTAATAGAGATGTCACAGCTCACCAATGTATCCACTTTGGTGTTCATCCTTTTGGTTGACTGTATTTGGCAAAGTATAGCAAAGGAACTGTGTTGAGTGACATTTGCACATAGCAGACATGTTTGATGGAAAAACTCACTTTTGTAGTCTCACTCTAGATGATCATATGTGACATGTAAAATAGACCTTAGGTAAGATAAATGAAAAACAATATAACCACATGTGAAGATGTCACAGCTCACCAATGAATCCATGTTGGTTTTCTCTCCTGTGACATTAGGTTTTGGTGCTTTGATGGTTGCTTCATTGGTCACTGCTTCTACCCCTTTTAACTTGTTCAATTTGTCTTTTTGTGGTTCATCTTTGTTATTTGTTTCTTCACCGTTAGGGCAACCTTTCTTTGTGCCATCAGTTTCTTTTTGCTGCGTTACAGCATCTGGCTTGTTCTGCTGATGAAATAGGTGAGATAAATGCAAACAATATGACCACACATAACAATGTCACAGCTCACAAATGTATCCATGTTGGTTTTCTCCCCTGTGATATTAGGTTTTGGTGTTGTGATGATTACTTCATTGGTCACTGCTTCTACGTCTTTTGG
>JALLPD010003023.1:0-19086 GCA_036940065.1 Cyclotella cf. meneghiniana
GATCCTGGTGTGATTAACCTTCTGACAGCACGAACAAACACTGGGGAGTTTGTCCAAATTTCAACCGCTGAGTACCGTCACATGGCACAAATGCAGAAACAGTTGTGGTGGAACAAGGGCATCAAGAAACTCAATCCTGCGTATGCTCAAGCAATCAATAACATGCCAAGCTTTGCCATCACAAGTGAAGAAGCGCACAAGATGGCTCAATCATATATGCTTACCCAGTACGATGACCTTCTATCTTTCTGTGTGGACAAAGCCGTCATAAATGGAGGTTTAAGACGTATGTGTATATCTGAGTCGCTTTTGTCATACCCATGCTTTAGCCTTTTTTTGCACAGGAGGAAGTACACATGATGTACCAGAAAGGGGCCTAAGTAAGTGTAGTGCATACATAGCTACGGCAGATTGCTGTAGGCTACATACAGATGGAAAGCATGGTATTACTAGGTATGTACTGAGTCCTTTCGCCAACTACCTGTCCGTCTCATGTCTTGTATTCAGCATAGTACCTATTAGTATACCACTGGTATGTGAGAACTTGGACTTTAGATGTAGTTCTCCTACTAAGTTTGCTCACTACAGTTTGGCATCAACATCTCTGAGAGAGCTGTGGTGTGGACATGCTGCTCGATCGACCAGAACAAGTAGGGGCCAGTTGGCAGTAGTCATAAACTTAATTTTATCAATTATTCCATCCCCACTTCTTCTTTTCCATCCTCTCTTTCTTCTTTGTTTCCTACGACAGTACTGGCCTAGGTCAGAGATCAACATCTACCAATTCATGGTGATGCTTGACCTGCTGAACAAATAATGGTCTTATCAGCAGATTTTAGTGGTATAATGTGTTCCTAACAATCACCAATATTCATTCACTCAAGCCTACTATGCAGTTCCTATCGCCTAAATGTAGTGATACAATCAAAATGTTGGAACTTTTGTTTTTCATTCCAATCTAGCACAAACAAAAATAACCAATAGGAGACAACAGGCAAGACTAAATGAACCATCACACATCCTCTCAAAGAGTTATGGTCACATGGTCCATAAAAGCAATGCATAGTAATCACAGGTCGTTTACCCTGTAACATTATTCAGTCTGCATAGATGTGATACTTGGATGTGGACTATTACAATTCACATGATAAGATAATCAGGGTTTCACACAGAAGTAATACGCCATGTCATTCTGGCTTGGGAGAGTACTCAAATAATCGCTACATAGCTATCACAAGTCTAGAACATACATTTTAAATACTACACAACCATATTGTAGCACAAGTCATAAGCCCTTCCAATTTCATCCTTAACCATAAGGATTTTTTCTGAAAGTCTGGCTGATAATCAGATTTTTTCCTTGCTGTGGTTTTATTTCTCTGCAAGCCATGCTAATTCTCCAATCATGGGTGTGAGTGCCATAGACCAATTATCTACTTTCACATGTAAGCTCCACAAGCTTTCACTTGAAACTGCCTCAGGTCTTCATCACTTTGTGCAAGAGAAGGAAGTACAAAAGTATTAAGATATTAGCTTCTGAGAAACAATATCCAAAAAAGTTTTCATTCTCAGAAAACTTCTACTGGGATTGGCATTTAAATCTTTCAACTGCAATATCTGCATCCACTCTCAGTGAAGATTGATCATCATGTCAATTACATTATGATGAATGTTTACAGTCTTCATTGTGCGCATCGTTTTTTAAATTTGATTTACTCATAAAAAATCATTTGACCACAAGCTTCAGCTGTTTCTGCAAAATATAAACTTAGCTAGAAATGGCTTAGGGCATTACTTTTTTGTGACGAAATGATTTTTATGGGTTAATTTAATTTTAAAACTGATGCATGCAATGAAGACTGTAAACATTTATTCATCATGTAATTAACATGATGATTGATCTGCACAGAGATTGGATTCAGATATGGCAGTTGAAGATTCAACTGCCAATCCCATGAGAAATTTTCTGAGAAAGAAAACACCTTCTGGATATTATTTCGAAACTAATATCTTAATACCTATGTACTTCTTGTCTTCCACAAAGTGATGAAGACCTTTTGAGGTTCCAGGTGGAAGCTCGTACAGCTTACACATGGACATAGACAATTGGTATGTCACATAATGTGTACAAAGTGCAAACATGGACTCCCAAAATGTATTGCAAGATTAAAGCTATCGCCCAGAAAAACGACCAATGAATAGGGTATAACATGAATATTGGATGCATTTCAAGATTGGAACATAACCTTAATTCTTGAAAAGCATTGTATAGGGATTGGGGGACACTGATACTCCATTCACACATCATTGCAAAGAACCTTTGTTATGGCTGCAGGCATTCCAAAATTGGCAAGTACATCTTACCAACATGACACACACAACTACCATAAGTGTGTGTTGTGAGTGCAATATGACCTAGAAATAGTGGAAAAAGGGAACTTGAGAAGTTAGCAACACTTAGATATCTAAAATGGACATGTCTTATTCTCAGCTCCTAAGAAATTGATGTCCTCAAGCATTATTACATGAAAGTTCCACGTAGGATGCAACAGCTCTTCATATATAAAATGTCTCAAGATCAGAATCAGGGCAGAAACCTGTTTTGTGGATGAAATCTTAAGGTCGTTTTCTTGTTCAAACAATCATAATATCAATCTACATAAAAGTGTCATGCATTCTCTTCTCTTTTGTTTCATTCATCATTGTAACTATGTTTAGTGATGCCCCCCACTCAGTTACTTCATAGAAGTCCCAGAAAATGGAGTAGTCATGTCATTTTTTTGTTGATATCTTCAAGGAAAGAACATCTGAAACTCATCAAGACCAGATTGGTATCCGAGTTCATAATGAAACTATCAAGTGCATTAGTCCATTAATACTGTACAAACAATGTACTGAATGTGGGGTTTAGGTCTTCACTGATACACTCCCCAGTAATAAATGGTTTCAACCATTTAAGAAGTTTGCTTGCTTTTGCAACTTCAGGAAATCCAATATCATAATTCCTGTTGAAACTTTTTCATTTCATATTCCTTGAAAATCTTCTTGAAGACATCTTGACAAATATATGTCACTTTGTCTGAAATAGAAACACTTTCATATTTGGTATCTACACTATGCTCCTTAGCACAAATAGTCACATAACTCAAACTATTAATCCAAAAGAAACAGCATTGACTTCTCAAGGCCTTCCAAGTAGAACACATAGAAACTGGATTTGAGGTAACAGACAGTTTCCCAAAAATAAATTATGAAGTCATAATCATCAGCATGTTTTTCAGTCTTGGGCCTAAACAAGCTCAAAGCATACACCTGGATAGTTTTTTTCTCCTTGCTGGAACATCTAAGACTATTCAATACTACCTTGCCATATATGTTCATATCCATGGGATCAACTTCAACACTACTTTTTATAATCTATGTTATGAATTCTGCAGAATTCTGCCCCAGATTCCTGAAAATATTCAAATTCTGGTCCTTTTGGCAGAACCATGATCTGTTTCAAAAGAACATACTTTCCCACCATAAAAATCTGCCAGAACCCACACATTGTGATTGATTCAGATATCAGCCCGGAACTTATAAATTTTGATTAGATAGAGAGGCAGATGTCCACCCATCAATCTGCTAAAGTCACTGCCGATCTCAAAGTTGTCACAAGTCACCTTGCATTGATCTCTCCTCCCAAAGTTTACTTCCATATGTGTTGGCCACTCCCAGCATGTCCAATATAAGAACCCCAGTGCAGTGTCTTTGAAGTATCTGTGTGACAGCCTCAGGAAGTCTCTGCAGAGTTCCCCCTCCTTGTTGCCCAGGAAGTCTCCAACCACAACTATCAGCGCATCAGCACGTCACCTTTGAAGTCAACATCTGCTAGCCCCAGCAAGTCTCTGCAGACCTATCCCAGTGCATCTCCCTCAAAGATCCCCAGCTTGTTGTCTTTGATGTCCCAATCTACCAGCCCCAGAAAGTTTCCATCAGCCTTTCCCAGCATGCCTTGCTTGAGCATCTCCTTCAACATCTCCTAGTGTGCTGCTGTCAAGGGATCTCTATCATCATCAAGGAACTCCTTGTCTGCTTGCACCAGCAAGCCGCTATTGAGGGAATGTTGGCAAGTCCTTCTTTGATTTCCCCATGTGTGTCAATTTTTTTTCCATTCACTTTCCATTTTCATCAATGCCTGCAACAGTCACAACTGCTACACTTGCAACACATCACCTGTCACCCTGAAATATCCACAGTGCTTATTTTAGGTCCCTGTCATTCAGCCAAGCAATCCTTGTCAATGTCCCCATTCTTTTGCCCAGCAAGACTAACTTATGTTGCCCAGCAATTTATCATCCGCCTCTCCCAGCACATCTCCTGTGGATGACAAGAGCATCAGCAATCATGCCTCTTTTTGACAGTTCTCCAAAAATTCCAAACAGTGCCACACTGCTGCTGTAATTGCTGCCACAGCATCAGCTGCTCAAGACACTGATGGCATTAGCTATAACAGCTAAGACAATCAAGACTTTGAAGATGAAGAGGATTATGAGGAGAATGTAGAAGATGATAGTGGTGCAACTGACAACAGGACAGCGCAGGAGTACCGAAAAATATCTTACGTGTCTGGGACTCTAACAAATGTGGGAGGTGCACTGATGCTGAAACAGGCAAGCCTTGCAAGAAGTGCCATTTCTGTAATGGCTCTTGGTCTGGCCACAATCATACATGGCACTTGTGCATGTTATGTATGGTACCAAGGATGTAAAGGCATGTAAGGGAAAAATTGATTCCAAAATGTTCCATCACATAATCAAGACCAAGGAAGGCAGTGCTTTGGAAAAAGTTTTAGGAGTTAAAAATCGACATAGGAAACAAGGAAGATAGGGCAATGATGATGTATCAAGACAAGAAGAGGAAATGTCTCTGAGGAGTATATGCTGTGGCTACTGCAGCTTCCACTGCTGTTGGCCAACCTATTTCCATTTTCAATCTCACCTCCCCTGAAGATGGAAGTATGCTCGCATTTCCTTCTTCATGCAAATCTTATGTGCCCCATGCAGCCAAGAAGGCAAAACTTTCAGAAAAGGTGTACCCAGCAGAATATGGTCAAGTCAATCGGCAAGAACTCAACCACAGCTGTTCTGAGCTGGATGTGCCCATTGCCCATGTCATTGTTGCTAACCCTTTGCTTCTTTCATTATGACAAGATCCCCTCTTTAAGCAAAGTTGTATCAAGGCTAGGGATGTGAATACCTCACATGAGCCCCCCAAAAGGAAAGGTTGGAGGTGACTTGATTGAAGCTGTGTTTAGGTTGATCAGATCACAATTGATGAAGGAGACAATTTACTATGATTTTACCTCCTTTGGAGTTGTGGATACTGTCAAGAATTTGCCTCTCATTAATATTGTGGCTTCTGGTGATCATAATCCTGGTTGTGTCCTTGAGGAGATCAACTATCATGAGCACATGTCAGAAGGAGACAAAAAAATGAGTAATATGTCACTGAACAAACTCTTCCTCTAATGATGAGCATTGATCCAAAGAAGGAATTGTTTGATTTGATATTGTTTGATGGTGTATCAAACATAAAGCAGGCAGGAAACATGTTGGAACAGCAATTTCCATGGCTGTTCACTGTGGTGGTCATGTGGTCTCACTTCTGTTCTCAAAGGTTGGTAAGATCCCAACAGTTAACTTGGTTTGTTGCTTTGCTAAAATGGTAAGTGCATTTATCAGATGTCAATTATTTTTGAATATGTGATATCTAATAACATCACAAAATGGGTGAAACTTCTTACTATATTTGGATCCACCCAGCACACTCCTCAGTTCAAATTTGCAAGGTATACCAAGTTTCACAACAATGGACGTGACATTAGTTTAATTGCTCCTTCAGTATGCAGGATGGCTTCAGAGATACTGCAGTGGCTTTGAATCTATTGGATGAAGGATGCTATCATGGCAACAATTCATGACAGGGTGTTCTTGGAGCAGAAGAAGTTGTTGTTTGTATCCAAGTTTGTTATGTATGAGGAGTTCTAGGCTGTGTTGTTTGCAATATGCCAAGCTTAATACCAACTGCAGAGAATTTTGCACCTCATGGACAAGGAGAGAGGTATTGATAAACTGAAGTATTATGTTGTTCAATTGAATGGTTTGTTGAAGCCAGGCTGTGAGACCTGTGGTGTTTTTGACATTGTTGCACAACTTCCTCACCCAGTTGTTGGGAAGTACCTCACTGGCTAAAAGAACTTCCTCACCTGAATCTTCTTTGCATCTGAGGGCAAGTAGACACCACGCTTGCACCCTTTGTGGTAGGTAGAACCCTCTCCACAATAGGTAATGGGAAGTTGTTTGAATGCTGCTGCTCTGCTTACGCCGAAAAGAAAGACTTATGCCCGTGCCTACAATCCTTATCTTGTCTAGATAGCTAAGCACAATTTCTTATAAAACACATTTTTTTCTGAAACTTCTTGTGGACGGGTAGGTCATCTGATAAGTTTTACCCAGGTTGGTACATCTAAGTCCCGGATGGTCTGTCTCATTACGGCGCATCACGGTGAGTACATACCCAGTCTATGTATCCAGTACACAACAGAAAGCAGCTGGTGGCATGCCATGGAGGTCCCATGTAGGGATCGCTGTTGAGGTTGATGGATAATGATGTGGGGGGTTGTGTGAACTTGTTTGCATAGTAGAGCTCTCATCCGGAGAGCATTATAATATCAGAAGTGCTTATTCTGAAGAATTCTGAAGGCATTAACACTAGTAATGAATACCCTTGTTGATGCTACTGCATCCAAGTGGGGCCACGGCCATCATGTCGTCTGGACATCTCTCTCTTCTTGTCCATTTGCTTGCCCTAGTTGCTGTAGCTAGTTGATTGTTGCTTAGACCCTCCTTGAATGGGAGGCAGCCGTATTTTATCAATTTATCAGACCCAAGAGGGGTCAGAGAAGAGAGGGTGGTCGCCAAAGCACCACAGAACTGCAAGATCCAAAGATTGGCCCAAGCCTGGGGAGGTACCCTGAATGATTGTGTCTCATTGAGACCTGCTAGCAGGTTGCTTGCTGTTGCTGCTGTTAATTCCAGAAAGGGAGATCCCAGCAATGAGGATGCATGATGTGCCATCTGCCATCACCGCTTGAGCTCTGAGAGCATGATTCAGTGGTGGTGATGCCAGCCAATTTGCTGGAAGTGCCACGGTTGATGAGTTTAACTCACCCACCCAGGGGAGACATACGTATGATGCATGGCCTGAGGGCCATATTATGGCATTGCTTTGGTCTGCAGGCATCACAACATGACAGTCAATTTATTCATCTTTTATGGCCTGCGGGAAAGACCAGCGGGGATCAACTTTGTCCCTACCCATCGTATCAGCTGAAGCTGATGCAACTCTGCCACGAGGCACTTTAATAAAAATTAATCCCACCCAATCACGTCATGTCATTACACTAATTTCTGCTGGAGAGAATTGTTCTAATTCAGGAAAATTTGAATTATATGAATTGTCCCAAGTCATGAACATTTTGAAATTAAGAATATAATGGAAAGACAAGATAAGGCATACTAGGTAGAAGTGTTAGATTCAGGGAAGTGTCCCAATATTGGAATATTCTAAATTAGATACATAATAAGTAATATCCCCCCAATCACGCAATGTCCTCTACACTAATTTCTGCGTGAGGGAATTGTCTTGATTCATGAATATTTGTATTCATAGAATTGCCCCAATTCCTGAACATTTTGAAATTAGGAATCTTATGGAGAGACAAGATAAGGCGTACTAGATAAAAATGTCAGATCCAAGGACGGTCCTGAGATTGGAAGATTCCGAAACTAGGAATATAACAAAAATTGTCCCCCCTAATCATGCCATGTCCTCTACACTAATTTCTGATTGAGGGAATCTACTTGATTCATGAATACTTGTATTCTTAGAATCATCCCAATTCCTGAATATTTCAAAATTTGGAATCTAATGGATAGACAAGAAAAGGCATTCCAAGAAGAAGGGTCTGCTTCAATAAGTGTCACATGATTGGAATAATCTGAAATAAGGAATATATTAAAAAAACATTCCCCCAATCACGCCATGTCCTCTTCACTGATTTCTGCTTGAGGGAATCGTCCTGATTTAGGAATATTTGTATTCTAAGACCTGTCTCAATTCCTGAACATTTTTAAATTAGGAAGGCATACCAGGTAGAAGGGTCCGATTCAAGGAAGTGTTCCGAGATTGGAATAGTCTAAAATTAGGAATATAATAAAAAATAGCCCCTCTCATTACGTCATATCCTCGACACATTTTTGTGCTCAAGGGAATCAAATTGATTCATGGAAATTGTATTCATAGAATTGTCCCAATTCCTGAACATTTTGATTAGGATTCTAATGGATAGACAAGATAAGGCATACTAGGTAGAAGGGTCCGATTCAAGGAAGTGTCCCAAAATTGGAATATTCCAAAATTAAGAATATAATAAAAAACAGTCCCACCCAATCATGCAATGTCCTTTACATGAATTTCTGCTTGAGGGAAATGTCTTGATTCATGAATATTCATATTCAGAGAATTGTCCCAATTCCTGACCATTTTGATTAGGATTCTAATGGATAGACAAGATAAGGCATACCAAATAGAAGGGTCCAATTCAAGGAAGTGTCCCCAGATTGAAATGCTCCAATATTAGGAATATAATGTCCACCCAATCATGCCATGTCTTTTACACTCATTTCTGCCTGAGGGAATTGTCCTGATTCAGGAATATTTGTATTCTATGAATTGTTTCAATTCCTGAACATTTTGAAATTAGTAATCTAATGAATAGACAAGATAAGGCGTACCAAGTAGACGGGCCAATCTTGGAATGTCCTGAGATTGGAGTATTTTGAAATGTGCAATACAATAAAAGAATTCTCTCCCAATCACACCATGTCCTCTGCACTAATTTCTGCTTGAGGGTATTTGTATTCTAAGAATTGTCAAAATTCCTGAATATTTTGCAAATTAGGAACTTAATGGATAGACAAGATAAGGCATACCAAGTAGAAAGGTCCGATTCAAGGAAGTGTCCCAAGATTGGAATATTCCAAAATTAGATATATAAGAAAAAAATATTCCCCCCAATCAAGTCATGTCCTCTTCACCAGTTTCTGCTTGAGGGAATCATCCTGATTCAGGAATATTTGTAATCTAAGAATTGTCCCAATTCATGAATATTTTGAAATTAGGAATCAAATGGATAGACAAGATAAAGCATACTATGTAGAAGGGTCCGATTCAAGAATGTCCTGAGATGGACATGAGGGAAATGAGCCATTAACTGTACTAATTATTTAAAAATGGCTATATATTCATAAGAAATAAGTATTTGAGCTTTTTTTGTGATGTGAGAACTCACTTGAGCAAGAANAAATGAGCCATTAACTGTACTAATTATTTAAAAATGGCTATATATTCATAAGAAATAAGTATTTGAGCTTTTTTTGTGATGTGAGAACTCACTTGAGCAAGAACAAGTAATGAGTGATGATATAATATATGATGAGTGGTGAGTGGTGAGTGGTGAGTGATGCATTGATGATTTAGTCGTGTCACCATTGCTTTCTCTTCTGCTGTGTGGGAAAATATGTGTATGTCAAAAGTTCTTTCCTTTCTCACTTTTAAGCCGAACAGCTTACCCTTTGGAAATTGGATTAAAAAAAAGATTAAGCCGATTTCCCAACACTAAGCCATTTGGCTTACTCTTTGGAAACGGCTTGAAGTTAAATTTTCTCATAGAAATAGTATTGATTCCTACATTCTTAGGATTAAACATTTGAAATCGGCTTAGACTGACAAGATTAAGCCATTTCCAAAGAGTAATCTAAATGGCTTACTCTTTGAAAATGGCTTAATCTTTCAGGTTAAAGCCTCTTAAAATTTTAAGCTGGAGGCTTAAAATTTTAATCTGGTGGCTTAAAATTTTAAGCTGCGGATCATTGTGTTGATTGTTGTGTTGGAGTCTCGTGTTCTCATCTGCTCTCACTGTATCTCCCTCCCTCTAGCTCTCACTCCTTTCAGAATGGTTTAAATTGCTTGAAAGCAAAGATAAAGCCAAAGAGCTTTGTGGGGAAAGTGGTATCTGTTAAACAGATTGATTCCCCCAACTCCGATTGGAATATTCTGAAATTAGGAATATATTAAAAAATGGACCCCCCAATCAGGCCATGTCCTCTTCATCAATTTACGATTGAGAGAATTGTCTTGATTCATGAATGTTTGTATTCATAGATTTGTCCCAATTCCTGAGCATTTTGAAATTAGGAATCTAATGGATAGACGAGATAAAACGTACTAGAGAGAAGGGTTGGATTCGAGGAAGTGACCCAAGATTGGAATATTCCAAAATAAGGAATATATTAAAAACATCCCCCCCATCATACCATGTCTTCTACACTAATTTCTTGAGGGAATCTTCCTGATTCAGGAATATTTGTATTCTCAGAATTGTCCCAATTCCTGAACATTATAAAATTAGGAATCTAACGGATACATAAGATAAGGTGTACCAGTTTAACTGTCATACTGACGTACCCCTTTTGTAACAGAGAAAAAGATTCTTGTTAATTTTCATAGATTGCTGGTATCTTTTTTCACAGCCCTTGCAGCTGGATTTGTGCAAAATACTACAAATTTGTCTTTTCACAAATGTTTGATTGGAATATGAGTCGAGGGGTCTCTGAGCACTGCAAGCCACTCAAAATCTTGCTTGAACGTGGATCTTCTAGAAAAAAATATGTGACACTCCTGTCATGTGGACATGTTTCATAGTCCATATCTTCCTCATCTTCCAAAATAATTGCAACAACATAGTTTCGCCTCACTCCTAACATGACTAGGAGTGAGGAAGAGCGTAATGCTCTAACAAAGATGTCCACCAAGGCCAAAACAGACCATTCAACTCTGGTGTAGTGGTTGATTTGAGTGGCAACTTTTATTCTTGAGGAGTACATCGTGATGCAGGGGAGGATCACCGAGCATCCCCTCACACCCATCTGAATAAAAATCATTCTATTCTGTGACGCAACCTCCTGTTATCCATTGTTTCACTATTCATTCTGCATGCACTCATTAAAACAATCATGCACACACATCAATCAGCCTTTAAAAACAATCTTGGGGAATTGTACATCCCCCAAGAGGTCTAATCATCAGGACACGAAGGAAGGGTTGAAGAATTCAGCATGTTATTATTACTTTATTTTATTTTCTATTTTGAGCAACACAACAACTAGCAAATATTGAAGAGCAGAGGAAGCACATGGCGGCTAACTGATGGTTGATTGTTGTTTTGTCTTTAACGACTCTTGATGATGTTTGCATTCCACAATAATTTTATCAAGCCAACACATTGCTGGCTTACAAATGCTTTTTCATTATTTGTAATGACAAATGGACATGATACAACAATCAACAAACTGGGTTGGTTGTTGAGTAGTTCGTTGTGTAAGGAGGGTGAGCACTCACATAAATGGTTCGTGATTAATGTTATTTGTAGGATGAAGAGAATTTTTTGCTCAAACTGATGAAAGACCATACAGGAGGACCAAGGAATGAATCTGAACAAAGTTCTCATCAGGTGAATATTTAGATTGATGGATGGGGTGCTGATTTCAATAAAAATCAACATACACTCACAAATTTTCTGCATTAATTCCCATCTACCCGGCTTCCGGTCATGACGGCTGCCATGTAAAAAAATTTGCAAGTTAGAAATGGTAAGAATTTGTGTAAAATATCATGAATCTGACCAAACCAACTGGCAGGATGGTTGCAAGAGGTGTGCTGGTGAGGGAGATCATTGCAGGATTGGTGTTGTAATGTTATTTTTCATGGAAGAGGCAATCAGGTTTTGGTGACAGTTGTCATGGTGCGGATGTATTGTGTCGCGATTTCATTTTATTTTGTTATATGAGAATCTGGTATGTTCTTGTACTCATAGCAATGTAACATGGAAGTACTACAGTTAAACTGGTACCAGGTAGAAGGGTCCCATGCAAAGGAGTGGTGTCGCGAGATTTGAATATTCTGACGTGAGGAATGTCCTGAAAAATAGGTCTGCCGAGTACATATCATTGTTGTATTTCTTGCAAATTGGTGGGTTGACTGGCTAGGTAGGGCGTCTCCTTATTCTAGACAGTAATTTAAAGTGTAGAAGTATTGGTAGGAATGTTTATGGTAAAAATTGTGTGCTTAGAATAATTAGTAAAAGTACTGTAAAAATAGGTAAGTTCATTGAAGGAGTGACTCCACAGAGCTCTATCTGTGTCCAAATGCTCTGAAAGTTTCATTGAGACTCTATTTTTAGTCTTGTTAAGTACGTAGAATTTTGTAGAATCTGGCTGGGAAAATGCAGAGAATTCTGTCCAGAAAAACCCGGAAATGCCTAAGTAAGTATCATAGTGCCAACAAAATTATGAGACCTTAAGAGCAATGTCACCAGTATTTCAACACTCCCTCACTATGGTGCTTGCAAGAGGCATTGTGATGTATGTGCGATGACATCAGGTAGTACTGAGAATAAAAACTTGTGCGGGAAAATGGCAGTCCTGGTTTCTGAGAAGAATCTCCCTCAGAATACTGCATGGGAACTTCAAGAGAAATATTCCTGTCATCTCTGAGGTAATAAAGCTGTGCAAATTTGATGGGATCGTTCTGTGCTGGTTGAATCATGATTTCAAACTAGTTGTGATGTGCTGTCTTGAAATGGTTATTTGATTGCTAGTCGTAGTAGGACAATATTAAGTTCTTTTTGTAGCACAACCTTGGGTACCACTGCACATAAAATAAGATTGGGTTGAAGTTCAGGCCCAGTCCCATATTTTGAAGATATGGCATTGAGATATTGCCCCTTCCGAGTAAATAAGTGTGTGGGATAGACCTGGTGCACAGGAATGCATGATGATCCTCCATGCATATGCTTGCTCGAAATCCCAAGAAGTAGCCTTGTAGAACTGATGCTATATTGTAAGAGTGCATGGCATGATGATGCAGTGCATATGGTCAGAGAGAAAAATTCACCGACTTTGGCCATGTTGTCTCTATGGGATAGGAAAGTTCTTTCCTTTCATCCATGTCATCATCACTGGCAACTTATTTATCAATGCTAGTTTGGGCATTGATACCAAATGAGGTGAGTGACATGCCAATGAAGTAAAGGCAGTAGAAATGTTTGCTAAAGAATATCACAACTTGCTGAAGATGATGTCTTGGTGGAGTTGTGTTACTGCCTCCCTCATATCCACTACTTTGTTGCTGAGCATCCCTCACTTCATGTGCTGTGGTGAAGAGAGTTGGGAAGGCATGTTGGAGTCATAGCTGAGTACTGTGGAGGGCTCAATCAACACACCAATCAACCCAGAAGGTGGCCATTACTGACTGGTAAGTTAGTGTTCACTTCTGCTTTTTCTTCTTCTTTTTCAAATTCTCATGATCTTCCTTCTTCTTTACAGAATTCCTGTTCTTTCTTGCAGATAACTTAGTCTGACAAAGCCTGCTATGGAAAGCTTGGTATCTTGGTGCTCGGCATTCAGGAAGTTGGCAGAAGTGCCATGAAGTGGTGAACCATGGGAGATATCCATATATGAAGGTAAGAATAAAAATGGCTTGCATAATTGTCATGATGGTGGGCTTGGCCATGGCCAGGAAGCCAAGAGCAAGCCATGCCGGGGCGCAACATCTTTTGTCTGCAGCTTGGAGGGCCAACTGGGCAAAGAGCCTGGCATAAGTTGCTTGATTTGCCGTGATCTGTTGCTTGCTTGGCTTGTCTTGAACATCGTCTTGTTCTTTGCCTAGTGTGCAATCTTCAGGCTTGTGGACTGTCCACTTCACGTGGTCGTCCTGTTGCTGAAACTGCTTGTTTGACCTGGTCTTCTGACTGTACTCTCTGGTTGCACTCTGACCATCATTTTCTTCTTCCTTCTGTTCTTTGTCATCTTCTTTTAGCTTGCAAATCAGGTGGGCGGAGAGCTCAAGATCCTTGAGTTCTTTGACTTCAGCCTTGAGTGCAATGATCCTCTCTTGGACAGGAGATTGGACACCCCATTTTTGTTACCTTTGCTTTCTTCATGATGTCTTTGTGAGTTGCATCTCTCATATCTCCTGTTTGATCCATCCAGTCTTCTTGCAGTCTTCTTGTGTACTCATAAAAAGTTGCATCTGGGCCTTGAAGGTTAGCTTCAAAGAGGATGGCGTGAACATCACCAACCGATTGACCGCATGCTTTGAGATGTGCATAATTTTGGTTGAAATATGTGTGGATGGTGTTGATGTTGCCATTTTCCTTGATTGCATATTGTGTGAGCTCACAAAGGTTGGCTTTGAGTGTAGTGACAGTTGCCTTACCATCACGAGTGGCGAGTCTCATCATGGTCTTGTACACGAGAGGCTTTGCAACAACCTTGGGTTCACTGTTGACGAGGATCTTGTAGTCTTTGCGATAGGTGAGCAGTGTTGCTTTGTCCTCTTCTGTGAGGATGTTGTAGAGACAGCTCCACATCTGTTCATTGTTTTGTTCTGCTCTCTTGTCTGCGTTGATGCCTGTGTCAAGAATGAAGGGCTTGCATCCTGTCTTGAGTGTTTTGGCATCGATTTGGCCGTATTCGGCAATAAGGCTGGTTTGTCTGTCGTCCTTGTTTGTGAACTTGAGAATGTTCTGGTCACCTTTGTCCCAACCCATCATGCTTGCCCTGTCTTGTAGTTCTTTCTCAGAAATCACTACTTGACTTGCCTTCATGCCAAATGGGGTTCCAAGTGCCTCTGTTCCTTGCTTGTATAGACTTGCACCATGCTTTGTCATGTAATCAATAAGCCTCAAGAGCGGCCACGCCGTGAGAGGTGGTAAAGGTAACTGCGGGTGGAGCTGCAGCTGCTGGAGGAAGTTGATTTCCAGTGATGGTGTTAGCTAGATTGGTGACAATGGTAGTAAGAGCTTGTAGTTGCTAGGCTAGTTCAGCATTCAAAGGTGTGTTGCCTGCCATGTTTGGTCTGGGAATTTGTGACTGTCTACTTGAAGTGGGTGGTGGAATGGTGGAACTTGCTGATTTTGCTGCTGTTCACGGACTTGCTGGTTGACTTGCCTAGTTTGACTAGTTTTACCACTGATTAGGATGATGTTGTTGATGTTGCTGACGGATGTAACGTAGGTGAGTGCAACAATATCACTTGCTGTGATGCTTGAGAGTGGTCAATTCTCAACCTTGTTGACTTTGTCTCTTTTGCCGCAGAGGAATTTTTTGCTCAACCGAGTTGGTGGGCTGACTGGCTAGGTAGGGCATCCCCTAATTCTAGACAGTAATTTAAAGTGTAGAAGTATTGGGAGGAATGTTTATTGTAAAAATTGTGTGCTTAGAATAATTAGTAAAAGTAATGTAAAAATAGGTGAGTTCATTTAAGGAGTGACTTCATGGAGCTCTATCTGTGTCCAAATACTCTGAAAGTTTCGTTGAGACTCTATTTTTAGTCTTGATTAGTACGTAAAATTTCGTAGAATGTGGCTGGGAAAAGCAGAGAATCTGGCTAGGAAAACAGAGAATTCTGTCTGAAAAAAACCAGAAATGTCTAAGTAAGTAGCACAGTACCAACATAATGATGGGACCTGAAGAGCAATGTCCCCATTATTACAACAATCATGTCACCACCCCCACTCATGCAATTGAAACGTCCACTGCAAGAGACAGCAGCAGCAGCACAGGGCTCCGCATCTAAGCAAGCAATGCTGGATTGCCGCCAGCAAAGGAAACTCTCTTACCAGTCTCCTTCAAGCACCCCGGGCATGATGTTGATCATTTTTGTTGGAGAAGATTCGACATTCATCATCCTCTTATCATCGAAACACAAGCAACCATTCTGTACAAATTTCGTCTGTACGCATTGAATAAGTTGTCGTCAGGAACGTTCCATTAGGATGATCAGTTGGTTTCTACCCTTCTTGGCCTTGTGGCATTGGCAGCTTTCAAGGACTTGGAATGGAAAGATGATGATCCATCTATCACCTTCATCTATCCCTCCATTTTCACCGAGTCATATTATTATGACAGCAAACTTGAGAGATGTGGCATGATGAATATCAATGTCCAAGTTGACCTGAATATGCTCAAAGTGCCAAATGGTGGACGGGGTTCAGATGGAAGCTCTGTTCCTGCGAAACGACATGCCGCTGGAGACGGAAGGGTGCAGGAAGGCAGAGTGGGGAGTCACATGGGTTTTGTCTTTTGTGAGTCGGCTACTTACTCCCCGTAGGCGGCCGGCCTGCCTCCTGCACTTGTACGCAGCTGTTTGACAAAACATCTGCTGACAAACCCTTGTGTTCTTGTGCGGCAACAGATAATCTCCGAGAGCTGCTCTCTTTGCGGGGATGTGCAGAAGTTATTGGACTCAAGGGGTGGCTGATATGCTTCCTTCCTCATAAAGTCTCCATTCACATTCTGGATCAATTGGCGTAAGCACACATGGTAGCGGTGATTGCCAAGAAACGGGGCAGGTAAAACAATGGACTGAAGCCATTAGACTCTTGAATCTTCATGATGTTATTTCATGACAGTGTCTCAGAAGATGGAACCTTGAAATAAGCTGAAAATTCGCAGGCAGATTTTGAAGCCCTTTGTGTATGATGGTCCGTTCATGCTACTTGTTTATTAAACACAGGATATTTGGTTGCCATTTCATTTTAGTCTTACATCATCATTTTATACCTTTATTTGATCCATTAAAATCAACTACACTTCAGCTTCATTTCTAATGACTACACCATTGGTTTATATGTCACCTCAATTATGTGTTTGCAAATGACCATCTTGCGGCACCTCTTCAACCATTGGACTAAATGTTTGGACATTCTCATCCATACCACGGTATCTATTGTCATTCTCCTCCTCCTACAACTCTGGATGTGATGAGAGTCAAAACCCGGCCTGCCTCTTGCACTCGTGCACAGCTGTTTGACAAAACATCCACTGACAAACCCTCGTGTTCTTGTGCGGCAAAAAATAATCTCTGATAGCTGCTCTCTTTGCGGGGATGTGCAGAAGTTATTGGACTCAAGGGGTGGCTGATATGCTTCCTTCCTCATAAAGTCTCCATTCACATTCTGGATCAATTGGCGTAAGCACACATGGTAGCGGTGATTGCCAAGAAACGCGGCAGATAAAACAAATGGACTGAATCCATTAGACTCTTTAATTTGCATGATATTATTTCATGACAGTGTCTCAGAAGACGGAACCTTGAAATAAGCTGAAAATTCGCAGGCAGATTTTGAAGCCCCTTGTGTATGATGGTCCATTCATGCTACTTGTTTATTAAACACAGGTTATTTGGTTGCCATTTTATTTTAGTCTTACATCATCATTTCATACCTTTATTTGATCAATTAAAATCAACTACATTTCAGCTTCATCTCGAATGACTACACCATTAGTTTATATGTCACCTCTATTACGTGTTTGCAAATGACCATCTTGCGGCACCTCTTAAACCATTGGACTACATGTGTGGATATTCTCAGCCATACCAAGGTATGTATTGTCATTCTCCTCCTCCTACAACTCTGTATGTGATGAGTGTCAGAACCTACAACTTTAACACCATCCATGAGCTCATCAATGGGATATGACTTTGCCACACACATGAAGCTTAGGACCAAGGGGCCATATGCTTATTCTGCTCACAGAACACATACTATGCTTCAACCGGATGGAGCTGGCACCTAATTCTCAGACTGATGGTTTGTTTTTATTGTTTGGCTGGCATCTTATTTGAATCTTCAACTCAGGACACATCCATCAATGTTTGTGTTCAATTTTGTCACACAAGCACATGAAAGGAGTGGTTTGAATACTAACATAAATCAAAAAATGTATCCTTACATTTTTGAAATTGAATCCAAACTTGATTTTCTCCCTTTTTCTAAAAAAACAAACTCAAGTGAGTGCCAATAGGAGAAGGGAGGTCACCATTAGCAAACCACATAACTTTGACCCTAGGGCATAAAAGTTGTCCACCTGAGGTGTTTCTTTTTTGACCCCCGGGGTCAGGTCCAGTCGCCAAAGCCAATTTATCATTTGACCCCCGGTATAAAAATCTTGGACAAGGGAGGGGCTACTCAATGTCATGATACCAAATGTAATTATATAGGAACTAATAATGATAGGTATTGAACCCTTAAAAATCAACCAAGCTACCATAAAAATCGGTTTAAAGGCCACACCAAACGTGCTGAGATTTCGTAAAGTGTTGCCTTCACACCATGTTTTTGGGTTTTTAAATCTAGTGAACGATCAAGATAATAAAAAAATGAAAATGTAGTCCTGTACTTCTATCCTTTTTGTTGTGCCTTCTCTTGTTCGTGCCAATTTATTTTGGTAGTAGTGGATTTCTACCGTGTCACCTACTCAATGCCCACTTTCATGCCAAGCCAGCCATGAGATCAGCGGCTTCTGGTTTGGCAGCTTCCAGTTCGGCAGCTTCCGGTTGCGTAGCTTCTGGTTCGACGGCTTCCGGTTCGGCAGCTTCCGGCTCGGTGGCTTCCGGCTTGGCATCTTCCAGGTCGGTGGCTTTTCAGTTCGGCTGTGTCGGTTGATTGTTTTCGGTTCAGTGTTGGCTGCTTGCGAGTTTTTGCCACAGCTGGTTGTGCGGCATCAGGTCTTGCTGTAGCGGGATCAGCATCTGATGGATCGGTGCAGCGGGTTCGGTGGCAGCAGGTTCTGTTGATTCAGTGGTGATGCTTGCAAGGTTTTGCAACAGCTGGTTGTGAGGCATCAGGTATTGCTGTAGTAGGTTCAGCATGTGATGGTTCGGTGCAGCGGGTTTGGTAGCAGCGGGTTCTGTGGCATCAGGAAATCAATGAATACAATTAGATTTTAACTATTTCCTAGTTAACCGGTTTCTTTTATTTAATCTAAAACTAGATTAGTTTACATTTAAAAACTCAACATGCTATCCCATAAGAGAACAAAAGCCACTGTGGTGCCATTCTTCGGCAGACGCAACAATCTGCCGAAGTCATGCACGGTCCATGGCAACAGCAGCGAATTGCCGCAACTGTAACGG
>JALLPD010003037.1:0-16057 GCA_036940065.1 Cyclotella cf. meneghiniana
ATTTGTTGTGCTGTGGTGTGACAAGAACAAAGTTCATGGATTCTTTGTTTTCTTGTTTTGTTGCTCATTTGAGTGTTGCATTTTGTTATGGCTTGTGCAGACTTTGACACATGCCTAGTTGGGTAAGGAAAACATATGAGTGTTCCAATTTTAGGAATTTGAGGAATATCTAGGAGCAATTTCCTTGTTGATTCCAATGTTACTGTAGTGATACATTGTCAGGGGTTTGGGACCTAACAAAGTCTGATTTTCAGTGCTTTCTGATACTTTGCTTGTGTAGTGCTGTACTAGCACATAAGTCTTTTTCACAACATGGGGATTGCACTTATCCTCATGAGAAAATTAAGCTGGATGCCTTGGAGGCCCTTTTTTGTCATTTTTGCATTCTTATCAAGATTTAATTTAAAATCTGAAGTAAGCTAGGAACCCAAGTAATCAGATTATTTAAATTTGATTTTTGAATGTTGGTGAATATTTTTCACTTCAAAAAATCTTATGAACAGAGAACTTGAAATAATATTTCAATTAATTTCAAACTTTTATTTTGAGCTATAAATTTTTATAGCTCAGACCAAGGGAGCTGCTGGGCTGTTCTTGACCTTTTGACTTTCTTTTCATTTTTGATCTCTTTCTTGCTCAGCTTATGGGCTTGCAAGTACAAAAGGTTATCAGAACAAAAATCATTCTCATATTTTAAAGTCTATTCTCCATTTTATCACAAGATTCATGAGAAATTTGAGTAGCCGCATGTTTCCTTGTGAAAACCAGACAAATTTGTGTGACAATTATGAGCAAATCCGGGATTTGCATAAATTTCACCTGCAGCCAGGTTAAAAAAGTACCTTCCAAACCAGGGAATCAACCAGTAGTAATTTTCTTGACTCTGGATGCACCAACATGACTTTGTAGTCAAGATATTGTAACTCCACATCATTTTGAGGTGTATCTGGTATTCAGCAATGAGGTGCGATCCTATGCCTTTTGGGGGAGTTTAACTCCTAAGCTCATTGTTATCATCTCAGGCTGAACCGCAAGGGACTCAGTCCTGTTGCGAGTGGTCTTTTTTGTTTTTTGTTGTGATCGTGATTTCACAGGCTATATCACAATCACGCCAGTTTTACAGGCTGTGCCTTATTGGGCTTCCATATTTTTGGGCTGCTGCATGATCATGTTTCACGATCGGGTTGTGCTGTATTGCGCTTGCATTATTGTGGGCTGTTACGTGCTCGTGCAAGTTCAATTCTCAGTTCCATGACTGGGGATTCTAGCATGACCTTCAATGACATTGAACAATACTCGCAAAATGTAAAAACTCCATTCGGTGCAATCAAGCCTCTGATCCTCTGTTGGACTTTGCATTAAGTCCTTAACAATTCTGTGCCTCAGTAAGAAATGAGGTTATACTCAAAATATGAAAATCCATTCTGGGACTAGACTCCACATAGAAACAGCAAAAGGCTATTGGGAGTGAATCATGCTTGAAGTACAGAAATGTCAAGTGAGATCGTGCTGTCACTTTGAGGTGGTGAACACCACATGGGGTCATGAGTTATACTTTCTTGCCATGTCAGGCATAAAAGAAATGATTTTGAAGTCATTTTGATCATAGGGGCTAGAGTTTATGTACATTATACATATGGTATTTACGTAATGTACTCCATATTGTTACTGACAAAGAAATAATGGATTTTGGTTAAAAATGTTAACCTATTAGTGCTAGTCAAAACACATTTCTGACCACACTTATTGCTCATGCAAACAATTTGTATATCAATATGCCATGTGCATATGTTTACTTTGCTAAGTGGACATTTTGTTTTTATTAGTGATCACTTATGCTCAACTAATTTATGTACCACATGAGCTTGTATGCTTCACTTAGTGGTCTGTTTATTCTTAGTATTGGGCAAGCATGTGCTACTAATATTTGGATGCCATGTGAGTAATTATACTTCACTTTGTTGTCTTTTTAATTGGTTGGCAATTATGCCATCTACCAATTGTGAACTCTGCTAGGTGGAGCTGAGTTTCAGCTGTGACATTGTCCTCAGTGATGTGTCCGGGTATGTTGATGATGTCTTGGCCTGTGTGTGAAAATCACTACAACAAGCTAAGTGCAAAACTCAAGACTAAGTTGCATGTTTTGCTATTGTAAGAAAGTGTCATAAGCCATTTTCTGGTAGAAGTTTTTAGGTAGTAAATAGGACAGGTATTCCAGATGATTGGAATTTATTTTTATAGCTATTTAGCTAATCAAAAGTGGGGACTAAAATGATTGTCAGTCCTCATGATTTTATCAGGAAATTTACATGATAATCATTTATTTTGATTTACTGGTACTCTGTTGGATTCAGGTGTACCAATCAGGATCTCGATGCACCTGATTAGGCTGTACATTTTTTGATCCTGGCAAGACTCAATGATCTTGTCTTCCCCTGTTTGTAAATCTTCAGTTTTGTTGGGAACTCTTGTGTCCAAATTTTGGTCATAGTTTGGACCCTGGCTACATAAGCGATATGTAGATACTTGGCTCACATCAGCAAAATTAAATTGAGTACTTTTGTATGAGGTCCAAACCATGAAATGATTTTGCAAGCATGGAGGTATTCATCCAATTAGAGTGTCTCTTATCTTTTTTGGAGAAAGGCTTCTTGTAGCACATTGGATGATCATAATAATTCACATCATCAGCTGTCTTCTTTGGATGAGACATGGACAACACGTCACTGGGGCTTGTTGTGTCTTTGCATTTCTCTTGGCAGTAATGGAGGTGAATGTGTCCCTCACCATGAGGTACTTTGTGTGTTCTGAGGAGAAAATGATGATGCTTTGTGGATTTCTGTTGACAGTTGGCAAGGGTACTCATCCAGAATCCAGAATGGATGGGTGGCAGGATATGCTCAGATGCAGCAAGAGGCAGAGGTTATCTAGATTCCATTCCCTGAAGGCGGTGCAGTATCATACGAAGCGGTGGACTGGGTCCGAGTGGGACATCATCGTCATATTTAACTATGATCAACTCTCTTGTTCTGATCCTTGTTCTAAGATAAAAATTCATAAGTATTGTGTTTGTAACCCCAGCCAGTGGCTCTGAAAATCTCATTGGGTAAAACATTATGCAAAGGCTCTTTAGAGGACTAACTGGTAAAACTTAATTCAGTTTTTTTTTTTTTTCGGTCAAAATCTAGAACGTCAAAATGTACTTAGTGCTTGGTATGTTACTTAACAAACACCATGGCAATAATACATGGTTGGATAGAGCTCAACATGTAGAACAAAAAAGAACTCTACAAAAATCAAGATTGTTTTTGAGTTATATTACGTTCTATACAGACTTAATTCAGTTTTTTGCCTAATTTTCAATCAATTCCATTTTTTTCAACAATATGAATTGATGAGTTTGTTGAAATTTAGTCTGTACCATATTCATTAGTTGATTGTTATGTGTTTTAACTAATCCATGCTATATTCATCACTGATGACAAAAATGTGAGTGAGATGTTTTATCTGTCTCCTCACATTTACTCTCCCATTGACTTCTATTGTTGTATTTCCAATGCCTGCCCACCTGCATATGTCAGGACACTGTTCTATTCGAAACTGTTTCTTTGATTACTATAGGAACCTTTTCAGACCCTAGTTTGCATTGTCATGGCCACTTGAATCCCACCTCTGCTAAGTTGTGTTTCCCCCAAACTCTGCTCCCTCCTCAGTTGGCCACTCATGCTACTTGAAATATCCATCTCGATGTTTTCTCTCATACTTCAAATAGGTTGATTGTTGTGTCTCCTTGTATAAACATAGGATCATGCTCAAGAAATGGGAGTGCACATTTTCATCAATGCTATTGTTTTAGTGTTATTGTCTACTCTGACATCGTGTTTATCCTTGCCCTCTCTGCCACCTGGTTGTTACTTTGCTATGGTCATCTTTGCTGTCCATGTGTAGTGCTTCAGATCCAATTTCAACCCATGGTACCATTATTCATTGAACTCTATTTCATCTCTATCGCCTCAATGAAGACTCCAGGTTAAGTTGTTTCATATCCCTACTCGCAGCAAAAATAATGATCCACGCCCTTGGATGGGTGCGTCTGCATAGAAGATTGGACTGGAGGATGTGTCATGGCCGCAGAAGCAATGGGCAACATAACCTCCTCCAAAGATTAGGAATCATTGACATAATTTTTGTGAGATGATGGGTGGGGGACAACCGGCTCATGTGTGTGTGGCCATTTTCCCACAGCAGCGAAACATCTGCCGATGGTGAAACATCGGTTTCTGCCAAAATGACTGTGGCGACTGAGACGGCTATTGCTGACAAAGGCATTTTGACGGGTGTCACCGACAATGCATCTGTGGCAAGAGCAACACCACTTCCTTCTGCAGTTCCCATACCGAGTACAAATTCGAAGTGGAAACGCCCGCAGTTTCAACTCCGGAAGAACGGGCTTCCTTGCATCGAAGAAGATGCAGTTGTTGCGTTGGATTTTTGAACAACGCGAGCAAGGCTTTCAAGTCTCGACTCGACTTGTGCGAAAAGTGGCAGAGAAAATTGGTAGAATTTTGTGAGAAATCAATGGACGCAAGAACACAAGTTGGCGGACCCTTTCTGCATAGTCTTGGACTCTTTGTCACCATGTCATGTGCTCCCAGTACACTACCATACCATACAATATCCACTAAGTCACTAGGCGCGACAATTTACAGCAGAAGACGAGGCCTGGGATGTACCTTTCTGAAAGAAAAGAAGATATAAATTTGTAAAACAATACAAGGAGGACTTGTCGAGTATTATTTTACACGTCGTACTGCAATTGCATAGTGATATTTTGGCAGTTGTAAAAGAATTGCGTTTGTAAAACTTTACAAATCAATATTTTCATGTTTTACACATAGGTAGGTACCTTCACTTTATTAGACATGAGCCCCCTCACAGCATCTTTCGAATGCACGCACCATGGCACATATGCACCGCTCCTTTTGGCTATGGGCCAGTGATAGGCCAGTGATCTACTGCCCGGCTTATGCAGAATTCAACGAGACCGAACTACAACAGCTCTCGTCACCTTTGACGCCGTGCTGTACGTGTCCTGGTGCCAATTCCAACTGCTCTGCTGTCGTGAACCAAGTGCTCACTGCACATAACATACCACGAGACCAGAATGCCACCTATGGGTGGGGGGCATCGCGGACGAGGCGCTAAGTTATTGTGAGGAGTTGTGCGAGTCGAACAAGGAGGGAGAATCGTGTAGCCAGGATGATCATTGCACTCCAGGGACTCTTTTTTGTGAGTGTGAAGCTGCTGGCGCGGAATTCAAGAATGGAACATGCAAGCCCTTTCCCACCAATCTGGAAGAGTGTGTTAAAGAGGGATTCGTTGCATCGGTAGAGGGTAAGCGAAGATGTGTCGATTGTAGGCTACGGTCTGTGCGTGGTTGTTCTCCTATAGGCGTTTCCAAAAGGGCAGAGAGCTATGGGTCTATCAACAATCAACTTGAAGCAATACAATAGTGAAGAGAGGCTGTGATGACTCAACAACAATTGACGTTGATAATATAACCCCCCACGACTTATGTGATGGTAAACAAAACACAACAATACAACAATCAACCAATAGAAATAGTGCAAAGAAGTTGGGGAGAGTTCAGATAATTAATTCACCAATCAGTTCATTAATCTACCAATCAATTGATTAATTAACATTGACGATCATCATGATGTAAACTACATATTAAAATACTTTTAGCACTTAGCTATCACTTAAGTAACAGCAATTGGATGGTTTCTCACTATTCTCTTTGCATCACCACCTGGTTTTGATAATGCAAGCGGTTGGCATGAGCGGCATGACAAAATTTGTTCTGTGAGAGGAGATATGATGGATTGCAGGTTTGCCCCAAAAACAACAATTAAATTGAAAAACTGGTGAGTGAAAGAACCAAAAAATTGAGAATACATGATGGCTCCTCACCATTCGTTTTACTCCCCACTCAGTTTCAATAAGTGCAAGTGGGTGGCATTGGTGGTTGGGCAAAACTTGGTCTGAGGGCTGCGATATCACATATTGCACATTTGACTCAAAAACAACAGTTTATTTGAATAAATGGTGAGTGAAAGAACTGAAAAATTGAGAATATGCAATGGCTTCTCACCATTCTTTTTGCATCGCTGCTCAGTTGTAATTAACACAAATGGGTGGCGGCAGCAGCAGGGCAAAAAATTGGTCTGTGAGAGGAGATATGATGGATCATTGGTTCACCACAAAAACAGCAATTAATAAAAAATGATGAGTGAAAGAACTGGAATATTGAGAATACAAGCTGGTTTCTCACCATTCGTTTTGCATTGCTGCTCATTTTTAATACTTGCAAGCAGATGGTAGTGGCAGCGGGGCAAATTCAGTCGGTGAGAGGAGATATGATGGTTAGCAGGTTCGCCCCCAAAACAACAATTTAATTGAATGAATCTCTAAGAATGGTTAACCTATTTTTCATTTAGTTCTTTTTTTATTCCACTCAGTGAAAAAATAGCTGACATTTTTTTCTAAACGAAAACATACCAGCCTCTACAGGGAACTATAATGAAGCACTATGTGAAAAAAGTGTGTCACAGAATCAACAATGACAATGGCTTCTTAAGGACTTGAGACTCTGGTAAGCTGGACTTAAGCTCTTGAGAGTGCCCCTGAACAATTTGCCATTTCTATTTGCATTGGGTGCATCTGGAGTAATTGCAATCATGGGTCAAAATTGGGTCTCGTAGCTGACATTTTTGTACGTCATAATAGTTTTTGAATGGTACACCTGAAGTGTGACTTGCTGGTTCATTATATATTGTAGCATCTACCATATAAAAACACTATGAGAAAAGCAGCAAACAAAAATTACTCACATCTTTATATTGAAGTTCTACAAGGACCTCAATAAAGAGCCATATCCACTCTCTCAAGTATATATGGTTAACTGCACCACAGAAGCTTTGACATTTGCACACATATCAATCTTCATACCATACAGCTTCACAAACATGAACACCCAGAGTAACTGGAAGAATCACCCTCCTTTTGGCAACAGGACATGGTAAATCAACACATGCCATGCTTCCAAAACAGCAAGGGCTGGTGCTCCATGGAGCATTTTTACCAAGCTTACCAAGCTTACAAATCTCCCTATTCAGGAAGTGTTTCCCACGCTGGTGGACTCCTTTCACCATGGGATTTGCATATGCTGTGTTGCTTGTTGGATTTTTTGTCATGATGAAGGGCTGATAGTCAACAGTTGATTTTTGATGCAGAGAGAATCAGTCAGAAACAATAATGACAACAACATTTGATGGTGTTTGGGTTGTGAGAATGCATGCAGTGTGATAGATCTGTTTTAGTGTGTGTCAGTAGTGCAGCAGTGCATGTGCGCTGCAACAACATCTTCTGGTGATGCACCACAGATTGTTAAGGTTTAAAAAGCAATGGATACTATCAAAAATTATGTAGAAAACTTAACGAGCTTCTAACAATGTCAGTAGTATCAAAACAGAGCATCATAGATTTTTAAAATTGACTGAACAAAACCTTAATAACTAGAGAAGATAATTTAGAAAATGTGTTGAGGCTTGAAAAAAATTCAAGATCTACTCTATATAGATTTAAAGATCTAACTTACATATCATTTTTCTAACTATAAAAATCTGGTTCTGTCAAATATGGCTAAAGTAAGACTTCATTATGTTCTAAACAAGTTCTAGACAGAGATATATGTAGATCAAATCATACATACACCTTCTCAAGATCTTCACAATGTGTTCATTCAGCTTACAAATTAGTTCTACTAGTTAATGTCCACAAAAATGGGGAATTGATTTTCTTGTGTGCAATTTGTTTCTTACGGGGAATTAGTTTTCTGTTGGATTTTACAAATTCATGTACTATTCCTGTATCCAATTGTTTAGACATCTGTTTCTTTTGGAGGACAAGCTTTCTTTTGGGACATTGTCTTTCCACTAACTTTAAAAGGTTATTGAAAGCGTCCCAGCTCAGTGGACACATGTCTATGTACACAGGGTTGCCATTTCTCCATGCCACCACCTCCACCATTGTTGCCGCCCACCTCTCCTGCAGTCATGCCTCTGCTCCATCATGGACATTGTGACTGCTCTCATCAAGAATGATTCTAATACCACCACAAAACAAAATTGAGCACTGGGACCACAAAGCAAACATCGTTTTCAACAAGCATACTGTGTCTGATGACATCTACTACACCAAGGACACTCAAGCACTTCATACTTCAACTGTGAGTGCTTGGGTCACTACTGCAACTTTACAATGTGAAGCAAGAGCACCAAGCACACAAGCATCTTTGTGACAAGCTCCATTGCCAGGCCAGCCTCCAGGAACAACACTTCCAACACCGATGACAACAGAGATGACCCTCAAGACAATCTTTCTCCCCCTCCATACCTCTCCCCCATCAACAATATGCAGATCCTTTTGCTGCTCCATTGCCTGTGCATTTTGACCTAACAAGAGACCTATGAGCACTCACCATGACAATGCAAGCATACTGAAAGGAAGTGAAGTTACTTTGGCTGCATACCTCTACCACCTGGAAGATAAGTGGGATACACACGCTTGTCTTTGATTTCCTTGCTTTTCCAATCAACATCAACACACATTTTTTTATGTTCATGATGATGACATGGGCATGACCTACTCCATCATGCTGCACTGTGATGTTTGGAGGCTGATGGTGAGAACCCATCTCACTTGCACCAAGGAACAGAATTGTCAATGCTTGAAACCTGTGCCCAAGTTCACCTGGACAATGACTCCAGCTTCAATTGCATCATGTCAGACAAGACATGTTGGGCCTTTCCCTTAGGCTGCAACAAGTAACCGGACACCAACATTTGACATTGTTTTCAGTCTTGTCCATGCAAAATGTGTGAATGTCAGTGACAATGTAAGCCCAACAACTGACAACTGACCACATAATCCTAATTTTTAGCAATTTGAAATGTCAGATGTCAATGTCAGGCCACAAGTATGACTGAAGTTTTACAAAAATGTCACCCCTTTTTGAGACCTGCCCTTGACATCTGACATTTTTATTTTAACAAGATCACATAGATTTTAATGTATTATGAATACAGGATGGCACTACAATACCATAGAATTGACCTAAGCCGGTTGGAAATAAAAAGTTACTGGTAAGAATGGAAATTACAGGAGGTAAAAATCTCTTGTTGACGATTGATGAATTGAAATTATGAGCTTTTAAATCTACTCTAAAATGATGATTGATGTTCATCAATTATCATGAGTTTTTCATGTAATTTACATGTTAATTGTGCTCTTGTAGTATGTTTATACAGGGGTTGTATGTAGCACTTCTGAGCTGGTGTAATTCCCATGTAGGATCTACATGATCCAGGTATATGATGTGGCCTGGTCAGATCTTCTTCAGATCTCTTTAAGTGGAATGATCAAATTCTTGATTGGTCTGGCCATTGTCTGTTGATAGCGATTTACGCGATTGTGTCATTTTGCCGATTGCGATTAATGCGATCGTGTTATTTTGTCGATCGCGATTTATGCAATCATGTTATTTTACCAGGTCCAAGGTTCAAACCCCGGACCAAACAGTACAATTTTTTTATTGGTCCTGGGTTCGATTCCCAGGCTAGATTGCCTGTTTCAGGCCAGTGTGATTCATGGCCTATGTCACAGCTATGTAGTACTTAAGACATTTCCGATTCCTGGATATTGCCCAATGCATGGTCTGTCTGTCACTGACCGGAATCCCAAATCTCAAATAGGTAGCACATCTTTAGAGTTCAGGGAAAAACTGGAAAATGGATAATTACCATATCAAAAGATATCCACACTTTTTTGGTATCTACAGAGTAATGTCAGTATTTTCCTATTTCAAGTGTCATAATAATAATATTATTATATCCCAACTATATTCAAAGGATTGAATTTTTTGCTCCTTCTGTAGATTACGGTATGTTTCTACAGAAAAAACAAAGGAGTGAAATTTTTTCACTCCTTCTTGGTCGACTCCTATGTAAAAATTGAGGAATGTCTATTGACCAACAACCATTTTATATTATACCCACCCATTGTGTGCCTGCTCAAAGCAATACCAAGACAACTATGCTTTAAGCCTGAGATCTTGACGCTTTCTGGTTTCTTACACATGTATATTTGAAGTACAATCATCTGACTGTACATAATATAGGGACACCTTGAAATTCTTCACACTTACCTTGCAAACATATCTTGCCAGAGCGAGCAAGTAAAAAATGAATATTTTTGAGCTATTCTTGCCCACAAGCAAGCAACAAACCCTTCAACATGATTTACAATACCTACTTCTCAATTACCTTGCTAGAGCGATTGAGTGACCCATCAACATGATTGAGTTTTTTGCAATGGGAGTGAATATGGTGTGCACCAACCCTATTACCTCGGTAAAATAGAGAATCTACTTATCCCACCAAAGCTAGTGAATACTGTGCTAAAAGTTAGACTAATTTCTCATTCAAAATTTATTCATTCCCATAGGAATAGTTACAAAAAATGGAGCATAAATTTTCCCTCATTTTGAAATTCAAATAAGCACAGAAAAAGGAGTGAAAACTTTTCACTGATTATTATAGCGGGGACATTGCCTGACACATATGACAAAAAAATATTGACGTATTGTGACAGCTTGAGAGTCCTCTGTGTAATTGATGTCACCATGATGTCATTGGACACAATGCACAGGTTAAAATGATGTTTTTGCATGGTGCCAGCTCTCAATATTTTTTAGGCATTCTCAGAACCATTTATTATGAGAGCATTTGTTGAGCCCTAGTGCTCGTGGGACTTGCTCTGCAGCTCCATGTATCCAAGCGGACATAATCCAGATCACACTCTCCTCTCAGGACCACTTATTCTCACATGATAGCCTTTGCTGCCACACACACTCATCTAAGAGCATCATTTTGCTTCTGCCAAGCGTGTCTTCCTCACATTTGCCCACTATATTTTGTACAAAATTGCTCATCACATCTCCCTCAAAATGCTCATTGCATCTCCTGCACAACTCCCTTGGTGCCTGTTAACAACATTATGCATTCCGGCAGTGCCATTCACGTTTGCCTCTCTTTTTCCAATGCCCTCCGCATTCACCTCCCCTCTGCTAGTGCCCTCCACATTCCACATTTGTCTCCCCTCTGGTAGCACCCTCTGCATTCACCTCCCCTCCGCTAGTGCCCTCTGTGTTGGCCTCCGCTCTTCCAGCACATTCTGTGTTTGCCTTCTCTCAAAAATGCCCAGTGCGTCTCCCTCAAAAATGCCGAGTGTGTCTCCCTCAAAAACCCCAAATGTGTCTCCCTCAAAAATTCCAAGCATGTCTCCCTCAAAAATACCAAGCGTGTCTCCCTCAAAAATTCCAAACACATCTTCTTTGAAAACACCAAGTGTGTCTCCCTCAACATCACCCAGCATGTCTCCTCCTCAAAAGTCTGCCTATGTGGCAACTGCTTCACCTGCTGCATCTCCTTGGACTGCATCCTCAGCAGCCACTTGAAAGCCTGCTCCTTCAGTAGTTTACAGCAGCCTCAAAAATCCCGCAATATCTCCAGCAACTCCTCCACCACCAGCAGCCAATATGCTCAGTGTGTCTCCTCCAAATTGCTAAGCGCATATCCCTCCAAAAGGTTCCCCGAGGCCAACATGACCACCAGAGAGATCATGGCAATTTTCCACCACCAACACTTCACCCCCTCTACCAATACCATCGCATTTCCCTGCCATCTGCAGCAACTCCAAAGCCCACCAATGTCATGGCAACCACAAAGCCTGCTACAGCGGCATCTCTAAAGTCACCACAGGCATTACAAAAGCCCACTACACAAGTGGCAAAGCCTTCTTCAGCAGCATTTACACCAACCTTGGCAACCTTAAAGTCCATCCCTTCAGCAGCAACATCAAAGCGCCCTGTGTGTTTACCTCAATGCAACTTCTGCGGCAACTCCCCTGCCCCAAGCAGCCAAAATGCCCGGTGTGTCTCCCCCCAAAATGCCAAATGCATCTCCTTTGATTTTTCCCTACCTGTCTCTCCCTCAAAAGCCTGCCTACATTGTGGCAACATCTATGCTGCCCCAGGCATCCCAAATTGTCCACTCCATCTATGGCATCCACACTGCTAGACCAATCTCGCACCAGGCATCTCAAAAGCCCACTTCCCCAATGGCAAAGCTCGCATCAGTGGCATCTCCACTGCCACCCCAGGCACCAAAAGCCTACTTCATTTGTAGCACATATGCTGTCCCAGGCATCTCAAAAGCCCAGTTCTTCAGTGGCAGAGTCCACATCAGGAGCATCTTCTCTGCCGCCCCAGGCATCCGTAGAGCCCACTTCATCGGTGGCACCTATGTTGACCCAGGATGCTCAAAAGCCCACTACACCAGTGGCAAAACCCACTTCAGTGGCATCTTCCTTGCCTCCCCAGGTATCCCAATGCTCATTCCATCTGCGGCACCAAAAAGCCCACTCCGCTAGGGGCAACTCAATACCCAAATCCACAGCGCCCACAATACCCAACAATCAACATTGTCCCCCATCATGCAACAACTTGCTCCTCCAGGCAACAGCTTGCCTCCCCCCATTACCATGCATCCTGCCCCTCAGCAGCAACAATCCTATCCTTCCACCAGCACTAATCTCAAAGGGTGGACCCCTCACTTGCTTCTTCAGCAAAACTCTAATTCTCCACCCATCATACTTTACATGGGTGACTCTCAACCTTTTGCCTCACTGACAAGTACCCCTATTCCTGTTTATTTTTCCACAATCATTTCAAAGCATCCTTATGCTCCCTTCTGCAGATCATCTGATCTCCAAGGGTGTGTTGAGCCCCAGTACTTGAGTGACTTGCACTGCAGCTCCATGTATCCATTCTGACACAATACAGATCACACTCTCCTCTCAGGACAACTCATTCTCACATGATGGCATGTTTTCTCCTCTTGATTGTTGTGTCTTCTCACGTTGTTAATTACTACTATCATAATTAAACAATGTAAGTAATACCACCATCTAGTGCTCTTCTACTGCTTTTTTATGGTACATGTTTTGATGCCCATAATAGATCAGAGCCAGTGGCTGATGGTTGGTGAGAGCCCCATGAGGCCAGATCTTTTCTTTTTTTGCATAGCAGGATTCTTGAAGCACCAAATTCATGGAACATACTTGGTGTAGCATGTACGGCTAGTGTATGTAAAATGTATTTTGCCATCTGCGCTTGCAAAGCCAAGCACGTGAAGCATACCACACTGCTGCTAAATAATGGTAGGGTACAGTATGGTATCAGTACAGTAACATGTGTCACATAACAGTAAATGTTTGGTGTGTCACTTTTCATGGTAGTGTAGTAACACACCAGGACATGTTGACTCTGACAGCATGTATGTGCAGTAGTGATAGGTTGTCCCTGCTCAGAAAAAATGCAGGCCAACACTGCAACAACACACTACCTCACATGTCTTGATCATGTACCAAGAGAGCATGGGCATATGCATCAATTGTAGAGGACTTCATCATCAAAGCAAAGGAAGATCAAAATAGATCTGTCCATTCTTTGGCAACAGATCAGATGGACAATCACCTCTTCTGCAAGTTTTTTTGGATGTGGCACTTGTATTGCCTTTCAACTTTGGAACTTATTTGATGAAAATGGATTTGACTCTGTATCTGGGCAGATTTATCATCAGCTCCGGATACTGTTTATGAAATTGTTAGTTTCACTACATACATTAGCTCCAGTAGAGTGTACTTTATACGCACATAGTTTATGCAATGCACATGTTATTCAGTTATGTGGAAATGCAGATAAAAGATTTTGTTCATGCACAAGTTTTCATTCCTGCACAACTGTTGCAAGCGTGCAAAGCAGATTAGTAATCAAGCAATGTAGCTCATAAATTACAAATCACCTGATTACCAAGACTTTATTCTTGCACTGTTTAGCAGTGATTATTCATTCTTTTTCTTTCCTTCATCAGTGTGAAAGCAATGACAAGGACCGTGATATTGAATGCCATGCAGAAACCAACCGTGAATGATCGGCAAGTGATGATGCAAAGAGGAGGCAAGGACACAGGAGGCAAGGAACTATCAAAAAGCAAATTCTTTTAAGCAAAGGAACCTTTTGATTGATGTGGTCAAGCAAGCCAAGGTGCCCCTTCATGATGAAGTATACTACCTGAGACTGAACATGTGAATGAAAACTTCTTGCCTTGCACGACTTCTCATAAACACTCAACCAAGCAACAAATATCATGGGAACTACCCAATCAGTACTCAAGACCAACAGGCTTAATGATATGTTTCTTATGGGTCAGAAGACACCTGAACCCACATACTTCCAGTACAACGTTCTTACAATGGTATTCATCTAGCAGAAATCTAGTTTGATTCAGCATGACTATGCCAAACAAGCCACAAGCAATGAGAGGATGCAAATCATGCTCCTCACGACTCTAATGGACCAAATGATGCACCCCAATGAACAAGCCAAGTTCCCCTTTTGACTTACCATTCAACAATGTCTTGACAAACACTCGGAAACACAAGCTACCATCTGATCAAACCTGAATACATCTTACAAACCTAGATCACTGTACACAAGGGCATAAACACCATACCAAACTTTCAAGGGTGTGAACCTCCAAGGGTGAAACCCTCAAGAATGCAATACTGTGCACAACAAGTACACTCCACTGCAAGTGTGTGTTAATTATAATATGTACATTAACTCCAGTTGAGTGTACTTTATATGCACATGGTTTACACAATGCACATATTATTCAGTCATGCAGAAATGCAGATAAAAGTTTTCCTTCATTTGCAAGTTTTCATTCCTGCACAACTGTTGCAAGCATGCAAAGTAGATTAGTAATTAAGCAATGTAGCTCATAAATTACTAATCACCTGGTTACCAAGACTTTGTTCTTGTGCTGTTTAGCAGAACCAGTACCCAACTGAAGGAGTTTCATGTGAAGTGGTAGGAGGGTTGAAGGGCAGGGTCAACCCCAAGACCTAAAGGAAATGGGTTCACCCCTTCATGGAAGCCTTGTCAGATCTTGAGCCATATGTGGCAAGTTTTATCTTATTCCTTTACATTGCTAGTAATTGAATTTTTCTAATATTATTGGGGATTTAACTAGAGAACAGGTATCAAAGTGATAAGTATAATCACTGTCTGCTTTCTGTTAGCCACAGGGACTGCCAGATTCCACAGCAAGATGGCCCTGCATTTTCATCTCACAAGTATACTTTGAAGTCGGCTCTCAGGTATGAAATCACCCTTTGCATTCAGACTGGCGATATGTGTTGAATAAATGGTATTTTTCCCATGGGAAAATATTCTGATATAAAAGTTTTCTGTTCTGGTTTCATGACCTACCTTGAACGATTGGAATGTGTCGAGGCTGATGATGGATATATTGGGGAGGCACCAGAGAGGGTAAGAATTCAAAAGAGTGTGACCATGCCCAATGAATGGAAACAAATGATGTATGCTGTAAGACAATGGCATGAGACTGTTAAAAGGAGGATGAAGCAGTGGCAGAATTTGAAGCGAGTTTTTAGGGATGACATCAATCTGCATCAAATTGTATTTGCTGCTGTTCTGTAGTTTGACATGAGCCAAGGATGCTATCTGGGACTTTTAGCTAATGCTGTAACCACGACCAGAACACAAGCACTGTCCTCTTCCTTTTGTACAGCACAGCGGAAGTACATAAGAAACTGAATGTTACTTTCCGAGAAACATAATATTCCAGATATATACTTGCCTAGTATACCATCCGAATCCTTCTGGTGTAATAAAATTTCATCAACAACAGTTGGAACTGTTTAAAAATGTATTCAAGCTTGAAACTGACATAACTTGCAGTAAAACTCTGTGAGAATTTGTATTCAACTGCAAACAATTTTGATTATCATGTAAAATATGTGATAAAAGCATGAGGTTCACCAAATGGCAATCCTCATTTTGAATCAG